>MU196827.1:1287-11885 GCA_016904865.1 Pissodes strobi | reverse complement strand
TGTGTGTGATAGTCGGAGCCCTCAAGCGCATGCTCGATATCTTGAGAGGACCAAAAATATAGTGTCTCCGATCCAACAAGGGTGTATCCTATCTGGGAGAGTTGCCCCAGCTCTAGCCTAATTCGAACGGGGACCTTACTGAGCGAATGCGCTATGAGCGAAACCCACTAACAGAACCCCCCCCCCCCCCTTCCAACCTCGAATGTTATATGTATAGTTCCCACAAATTCCTTACTTTACATTTGGAACAAATTTCGCTTTTGTTATATTTCTTTAAATTACCGGATTACGATCGACCGATCGTACTAAAACACTTCCATCTCTATCAAGGTCAACGAATACCGATAGATATTTTTAAAACTAGAAAGCGATAAAAATTCCGCCAATAAAAGGAGCCATAAAAGAACGCAGCAGACTATACACTTGCAAATTCGTGCCTTTATGTTTCAGGTTTAGATGTTGCGAAACAATGTATTTTTATGACGTGCAATTACAACAAATTGGAACTGTAAGTATAATGGCTGTTTTGAAAGTTGTTAAATAAGAGAGATATATGGCACAAACTGTGCAGTTTGGGCGGGACAGGCTATTTAGAAGAACAATCCTTTTTACATATCTGTACAAGGATGTAGGGTGTTGTATTTAAACCGAGCGAACATTAATAATTCTTTGAATAAATGCATTTCTTTATTTTTAATTTTTCTAAAACCTCAAACATTACTTTATAAATTATGATACGCCGATGCTTTGGCCTGGACATTTTTTTACGCATTATCTACTAAAAGTACTGTTCACACAGAAGTTCTGCCATACCTATTTCCAATATTATATCATCTTCCCCAGAATATAATAATATGGAGCAAGTTAGTATAATAATACTACTGATAATACTCTATGGGCTTATTTATAATAGAGGTTTTGGGATGAATATGGTAAGAAAAGATAAACCGAAGAAACAGAAATAGATGACATCCAAAATATTGCACCTCATGGAGCAAAGGCGGCAATATAAAACAAACCCAAAAGAATATAAAAGGAGACAAAAGGAAATAAAACAAAAAATTCGTATCGCCAAAGAAAACTGGATGAAGGAAAAGTGAAAGGAAATGGAAGACCTGGAGAATAAACATGACACTTTCAACATGTATAAAAAGGTCAGAAAAGTGGCAGGCTTATACAATGAAAATACCACTAATATGCTAGTAGACACTGAAGGCAAAAATATCTTAGATGAAAAAGAAATCCTTGGAACATGGTTCAAATACATAAATGAGCTGTTTGATGATAATAGACCGAATGAATCCAACTTCGATGACCACGCTGATATAGACGTAGCACCAGAAATTCTCAATAGTGAGGTTCTATTTCCAATAAAATCTGCAAAAACCAAAAAAACCACCGGACCTGATGACATCCCAACGGAGCTGTTACAAATGATCAAAGAGGAAAACATTGGAATCTTGGTCAAACTGTTTAATGCGGTGTACACGACTGGAGACATACCGGAAGATTGGCTGAAATCCGTATTCATTCCAATTCCAAAAAAACAACGAGCAAAACGATGCAGTGAGTATAGACTAATAAGCCTTATGAGCCACACCTTGAAGGTCTTTCTCAAAATTATTCATGGGAGGATACGATCCAAATGTGAGGCAGACTTGGATGAAACCCGATTTGGATTTAGAAACGCTTTGGGAACTAGAGAGGCACTGTTTGCTCTGAACATACTACTACAAAAATGTCGTGACCAGCGCAAGGACGTTTTTGTGTGTTTCGTTGATTACGAGCCTTCGACAGAGTGCAACACAGAAAGCTTATAGACATCTTAAAGAACATGGAGGTGGACAGCAGGGACATTAGAATTATCGAAAATTTATACCGGAGACAGAAAGCAGCAGTACGACTAAACAGAAAGCTTACAGAAGAAAGCCAAATTCTACGAGGCGTCAGACAGGGCTGCATACTGTCACCACTACTTTTTAATATATATTCAGACAAAATCTTAAAACGGGCTACTCAAGAACAAGAAATGGGAGTACAAATCAATGGAGAATATATAGATACGATACGATATGCCGACGACACTGTCATCCTAAGTGATAAACTAGAAGACCTGCAACATCTACTAAACTGTGTAAACGCAGAAGGACAAGAAATGGGCCTCAACATAAATATTAAGAAGACAAAATTGATGGTCTTCAGTCGACAACCACATCCTGATGCTACACTACAGATTGATACGAAAAATATAGACAGAGTAACCCAGTTTAAGTACCTTGGATGTTATATCACCGAAGATCTAAATCCAGATAGAGAAATAAGATGTAGAATAGAAACAGCCCGAACAACATTCCAAAAAATGAAACCACTATTCTGCAATGATGATCTGAACCTAAAATTACGGCAGAGAATGGTAAAATCCTACATATGGCCAGTGTTGCTGTACGGGGCAGAGATGTGGACAATTAAAGCCGCTACAGTTAATCGGTTAAAAGCGTTCGAGATGTGGTTACACCGGCGAATGCTGAGAATACCCTGGACAGCTATGCAGACCAACGACATGGTACTTGTTGGGGAAACACCCCAACACGTGTAGAAACTATCGTTTTTCACCGTATAGTTTGGTGATAACCCCCTGTATGTATGTAGAATGGATGAGCCATAATTAACCTCAAAATAGATTTATTTCATCCCAAGTACAACCCAATTTGTGCATTTAAATTAGCATATGCCAGTTCTTCTAAACCCCTTTGTCCAAACCTAGACGGACGATCCCTTAATGCGATCCTGTACGCTAGCTCTGTCGGTATAATAGATTACAATATAGCCAACTTTCACTCGGAAAGGAAATCGTTCTAAATTGTTTTCAATTAAATATATTTTTGTCTCAAATCAGCATTGTGAAAATAGTCTGTCAAAGAAAGAAAGAAGATGTTTTCCCCCTCTCAGATAAAAACCGACGTAGCGTTCCCGCGTTATTGTCCCTCCCGAAAGATCATATTTCAGTTCAGTTAAGACGTTCGCTTGAATAGCGGTAAAACGTGCTGTTCTCCTCTGGCCAAAAGTCAAATTCCTTTTTGGGCCAATTTTTCTCCGTTTGCATGCATAGGTATTAGATAATATCTAGTGCACCTCAGTTATCTTTGTTCAAGATTGGACAAAGACCTCCTTTGGGCTATTATCCCAAGTTTTCAAAGCAAGAAACGACGTAGCGTCTCTTTCCCCCTGTTGTTGAAGAGAATCCATAAAATGGCGGCACCGAATTGATAGCTCAAGTGGTCCCTGTACTGTACAAGTTAATTCAAGGATTCAAAGTGGAATCCGTAGCTGATTAGAGTGAAGTAAAGCATTGGAGATTAAGGTATTCTGTACGAAAGAAAGGTGCTAGATTGAAAGCATAAAATTTAATTTCATTGTAAGTCAGAAAGGACAAACATATTTCAGTTATAAATTGCATAATCAAGACTTTTAGTCTTTAGTTAATAATTAAGAAACCTTTTGTAACATTAGTTGTATGCTTGGATGAATGATTGGAAGTTTTAGTCTAAGAATTGTACATATATAATTTCTATTTAACATAGAAAACGCTGTTCATTTATATCTATCGTATTTAAATGCAATTTACACCTGCATTATTAAATTATATCAAACCGAATACATGTTTCAATTTATCTCACCACCCTATATTATACTGTCCATTAAAAGTGGTTAATTAAGATACCACACCCGTCTTTATGATATTAAACAATAATAAAAGCACTTGTTTATCCCAACCATAAATTTGATCCAGTCGAGCCGGATATTTTCATAAATTTAAAAATAAATTTGCTCCGGATCATAAATTTGATCCGATGGAGCGGGATAATTAAAATTGAGCTCATTCGAATTAAATTCTCAAGGTCCTTCGAAAAATATTGAATTGGAACGTGTAAAAAGGGATATAAAATATTTGATTTGAAATATTTGATTTGATTTGTTGTCATATTGATGTAGTTAGTTATTGTTTACTGTAAATTGAATTAGGTATTTACTGTAACTCTTTGTCGCACCATTTTGTTCTAAATCGGATGGGTAATTGCAGGAAACGCTCCTGTTTTCAATCCTCGTTTGAACAATAGTTCAACTCTTGTTAGTGTATATAGTCCTGCACGTGCTGTGTTTGTGTTTGTGAAATAAAATGTCGAAAAGAAGGGAAAATATATTGTCCAGTTCCTCGAGTAAGTGTTAATAAATTGACTATATAGGACTAGGCCGGGGCCTAATATTTACGAACAAATATTGTATACAATGATACAATGTACAGTTGATAAGTTGTATTGAGGTTTACGCTAAGCTCACTAATTAGAATAATTAAAAAACCTTCCATATAAGCGGAGGGCTTATTAAATTCATATTCATGCAGGTTTTCAGTAAGGCACAATACGTTGCTCAACCGATAGAAATAGAGAATAAGGTACATAGACGAAGGCCTTGTAATATTTGCGTACGAATAGCACTCGATCAAAAAATTCGTCTTGCCGTGGAAATAGAAAAAGAATACGTCCAAGCCGAGGGCTTCGCAATACAAAAAATTCTTATTATTATTCTTATTATAAATTATTAATTGGTTAAGCCTATGGTCGAGGACCTAACTATTCGACTTCCCCACAAAGAGTTGGTTAGATTGAGTTAGATAGTGAAACGCCCCTGACCCGGGTACACCTTTTTGCATCCAAAAGCCAGCAACTTTGTTGGACGTGATCGTAACAATAATAATAATAAATATTATTGCTGTCGGCTAAGACCCTGTTTAATTGACGTTGTTTTGTAGTAGGTTCTAAAGTAGATGTTTGCGAAACGATTATCTCGAATAATTACAATTTTTTTAAGTGACCAGTCAATACTGGCAATAAAACACAAATGACCATTCTTTATATTTCTATTTTTCTTTACTTGTACAGTTTAATGAAAACGCAGTATTAATTTATAGAAAATAACCTTTAATCTATAAAAACTTAAATACAACATGACATGAATTTATCTATTAAAGGAAACATGTATATAAGAAAGAAACACATTATTTGCGAGAATTAAGTTACGATATTTCAATCAGACCCCGAACCAGGAAGTAAACCGTGATCGCTTAATAAAAAAAAATCCAAAGTATGTGCCCTGGCACTGTGCTCTATGCTCGATACATTCACATTACTCATACGGAAAATATAATAATATGCATACCACCTCGTATACATGCACATACTAAAGAAAGTTAGTAACAAGCTGAGAGCGTAGCTGATAAGATCTGACCAAGACGTATAATATATATATTTTTAGATACCCCCACGGAATTACGTCTCAAGGTTCTTTTGGGGGGTTGTCCTGTAGGATCTTTTCTTGTCCCGCAGGCTCTTTTCGCGTCCCGTAGGACTATTGTACCCTTTGTTTAAGAATCTTAACACTATTAGCCCAACTTATTATTCGGATATAAGAGAGTTTAAGTTTACTTGAACATCTTTGGTCACAATCACCTCCCCGTCCGAAATCTAACTAAAACCGCGCAATTTACGAGAATCTGATCACCCTAAAGCATGAGGTTTTGAAAGTACGACCGTCCCTTAAAATGATGTCTAAATATTAAATCGTAATGAATTTAAGTGCACCCAAATAATTTACTTATCTGTAAAGAAGCCGTCTGGACTCCCCTGCGAGTTGCGCCTATGGCTGAGGTTTTAGGATTTGTTCTTAATTTCATTTGGCTCAGGAAAATTACTGATAAGCTCAATATCTTTTATAATTGCAAGTTTATATAAGCGGTGTGAGAAACTTGACTCTAATTGGTTATCAGAATATGTGAAAATTTGAATAAGAGTTTTGGCGAGTGGAATCGGACACCAGTATCTAGCCAAAATTAGAGAAATTGAAAATAGATGGAAATTTTAACCAGTCTCAAGCTTTTAATAAAGCGAGTGGATTTATTTTGCGCTTTTAACCAGTCTCAAGCTTTTTGCAAAGCGAGTGGGTTTTTCTTACTCTTTTAACCAGTCTCAAGCTTTCGCGAGTGGATTTCTTCCTGACGATCTCGTTTTGCCGTGGCGTTTTTATAGGCAAAAGTCCCCATTTGATGTGTGAGTGCGACAAGAGGCTATTAAACTTCCGATCTCACACATTAGAAAAATGTATTAAAAAGAGACGTAAATAAGTGTGCCGCGTATCTCCAAGGCTTGACTCTACCCTCTCTTTACCTGCGTTCGGGATTTGCTTGCAAAAGTGCGTTTTTAAAGCTTTTTATAATACCGAGTGTATTCTAATTTTGCCGGTGAATTTAATTATTTTAGAATTTTTCTTTGTTAATTTGCATACCTAGGGTCGGTCTGTTTCAATAGTGCATAGGCCGAGGGCCTTATAATTTCCATACAAATAGCACTCAATCGAAAAATTCTTGCCGAGGGCATAGGAAAAGGATAGGTTTAGACCGAGGGCTTCGCAATACTAAACATTCTTAATATTATTTTTATTATAAATTATTAATTGATTAAGCCTAGGGTCGAGGACCTAACTATTCGACTTCCCCACAAAGAATTGTTTAGATGGAGTTAGATAGTCCATAGGCCGAGGGCCTATAATTTGCATACAAATAGCACTCAATCGAAAAATTCTTGCCGAGGGCAGAGGAAAAGAATATGTTTAGGCCGAGGGCTTCGCAATACAATACATTCTTAATATTATTTTTATTAAAATTATTAATTGATTAAGCTTAGGGTCGAGGATCTAACTATTCGACTTCCCTACAAAGAGTTAGTCAGATTGAGTTAGATAGTGCATAGGTCGAGGGCCTGATAATTTGCACTCAATCGAAAATGTCTTGCCGAGGGCATAGAAAAAGGATAGGTCTAGGCCGAGGGCTTCGCAATAAAAAACATTCTTAATATTATTTTTATTATAAATTATTAATTGATTAAGCCTAGGGTCGAGGACCTACCTATTCGACTTCTCCACTAAAAGTTGGCTATTGACTTACTAAGAAGTGATCGTTTATTATGCCAACTCCAAACTTATCACCGCCAAATGATAATCAGATACACTTGTGTGTATAATATTTCCCCTGTTTATGCAGCAATAATCAATTCCAATAGGGAAAAAAACAGTATATATTTCTAATATGGTCGTGGACCTATTTAATTAAAATTGCTATCATGGACTGACTCCTTATTGTCTGCAACATAGCTGCATACCTTACAGGGTGTTATGGCAAAACATATTTGGCATTAAGGCCCTGGGCCATATTTTCTGAGGGATAGCCGTGGGCTATTCAGTAAATTCTATCATCACTTGAGCGATTAAAAGGCTGTGAGCCAACAGTATATATTTTAATAAGGTCGTGGACCTATTTAATTAAGATTGCAATCATGGACTCCTTATTGTCTGCAAAATATCTGCATACTTTACAGGGTGTAAATTGTTTTGACTAAATTATGTCCTGAAGACTATTGTCTGCAAAACAGTTGTATACTTACAGGGTGTTAGTTATTTGACTAAATATCTACCGCATATTATTTTGTGCAAATTTAATTATTTGCAAAGGTTCCTACAACACCAATTGGGGCATGGGCCAACAGCTGTAGGAGCAGTTAGCTAACAACACCAACCATTTGTCATGCTTGGCTGATGCACTTTACTGTTTTGGAATGTGCATAATGCTCCTAAATGATTTAAGATTTATTATAAATACAGAAAAAGTCAGTTAATACCATCATAAAAATAACTTACCTAGGATACTTAGGACTTAATTCAGAGGACCGTGTCCTCGACCGTTTCTTTACCTCTTAAGAAAACGAATTCAATAAGTCGCTAACAAAAATTCTTAACATCCTGTGTAGTGGTATTTCACGACGCCATTTTGCTTTAACAGGTAATCTGTCCCTTTAAATGGCCTATAAGCGTTTAAATAATCTTTATAAAGCATCTATAAAGATATCATTTGTCTGTATAAGAGGATCTTAAGCATGTTTACAAAGCAAGTATAGAGCTTGAAAGTCATAATGAATGTCTTTATATAACAATTAAAAAGCTACTTTATAGCAGCTCTCAAATTACGTTCTTAAACCGCTTAAAGAACTAAATTAAAGAACCAAAATATCATTTAAGCAAATTGGTAATCTAAGATTCTGCAATAACTCCATATAGTCATACATGAAGCACTTATAAATAATTTTTAAAGCAATTCGGATATAAAGCGCCATCCTATGTTAAATGTGCAGATTTCTTCAGGTTTTTCCAGTTCTTAAAGTTGTCATTTTTAATCATCTTGACAGCAAATTATTAAGTGGAACACAACTAAAACACTAAATGTACTCTCTATAGAAGCGTTGAAAGACAAAAATTCTTAACATCCTGTGTAGTGGTATTTCACGACGCCATTTTGCTTAAACAGGTAATCTGTCCCTTTAAATTTTATATAAGCGTTTAAATAATCTTTATAAAGCATCTATAAAGTTGTCTGTATAAGAGGATCTTAGGCATATTTACAAATCAAGTATATAGTCATAATGAATGTCTTTATAGAATAATTAAAAAGCTACTTTATAGCAGCTCTCAAATTACGTTCTTAAACCGCTTAAAGAACTAAATTAAAGAACCAAAATATCATTTAAGCAAATTAGTAATCTGAGATTCTGCAATAACTCCATATAGTCATAAATGAAGCACTTATAAAGCAATTCTGATATAATGCGCTATCCTATGTGTTACTTGGGAAGGAACCGAGTTTTAATACTACCACGGTTTATTAGAATACGTCTCCGTACTTTTTCTTTTTCGAAAGTGTGTGAACTACCAAAAACACGGGAACGTAAAATACGTGATCGTACTTTTCCATAAAAAATATAGATGATCTTGATTTGCAAGACATACGTGTTCCAAAAGTAGGAACGGGTACTGCTTAATATGAAAACTAACAGAACGTGAATTACAATAAGTACGGGTGCGTAAAATATATATAACACATCGCTTTCCGGAGGTATGGGTACGTACAAGGAAAAAGTGTTTTACAATTACCATGGGTTATTAGAATACGTCTCCGTACTTCTCATTTTTCAAAAGTATGGGCACATACCACAAAAACCCTGTTTTAGGACGCCACGGGTAATTAGAATACGTCTCCGTACTTTTTCTTTTTCAAAAGTACGGGAACGGGCGATCGTAATAAAGAAACGAAAAGTACGGGAACGTAAAAATACGATAGGTCTATGTGTTATTTAGAAGTGTCCCTCAACTCACTGGTTAGATAACAAACCCAGACAAGCCTAAAGTAATTATCCTTCGCATCTTCGCCGTCCCTCATTATACTTTGTAGTATACAACTTTTTCCCAATCGGTACAATTTTTAAAGAAGTTATCTAAAAACATGGTGATTCAGCCGACCCTGGCTAGCCGCTCGAGCTTATCGCCTTGATGCCTCATTACAATTTTGTACCGATCGGTGACAAGCAAGAATCCGTAAATCGGTTCTTTCTTTTGGTTTTAAGAAGAAAAATGCCTAGAAATCGTATTTCAAGTACAGTGTATGTGTAGTGATATGTCTTGCTCGCAAAGGAGGCGAAAAAAGGGAGCAATATTCATCGGAAGAAGTGAATCAGGGGGTGAGTTCACATAAGATTATATGCCAAAATTTCAAATATACGTAAATACCTGGTTATCTTATATATATATATATATATAAAAACAGAAACTATCTCTCGTATAAAATCATGATGTGTATAATACTAAGCTACCTTAGTATTATGAATAAATATGACACTTGTAACCCTTAATTTTTTACTTAATAAAATTAAAATGGAAAATACTCTCAAACTTCTAAAACTAACTATATTAGAATAACGAACGGGTTACAGTCAAAAATTACTAACAAACCATTATTTATATACGAGGGCATGACAAAACATTGTTACATTTGTCGTCTGTGCACAATTATACACAGAATCAAACAATATATTCGGAATTGAAATATATTATATCGAAATGAATATAAATAATAAGCAAAAGTTAACGATACGAGCTATTCAAATCGTTCTCTAGTAATCTCGTCTAATCGTAATCGTACATCCTACCAAAGCAATACTATTCAATCACAAAAAGTGGTTACATAACAAAATCAAAAGGCTGACTAAGGAAATATACCGGTCGTCCTGCACATTTATTAATGTTTTACATAGAATAAAACGTTTTTACCATATAAAGGAATATAAAAAATAGAAACAAATGGTTATAATGCCTTCGTATTATTATCACGTTTTCGATAATTGATCCCCGTATGGGCCACATGTGGGACTATAAACTACAATTCAATTTGATGCAAATATTGAAAAACAAAAGCTAAAAGTTATATTTAATCATGATCCACTTATCTATAGGATAATAAATAAAACTCAAAAATCAAATATTATCATAATAATTTCAAAGGATATTCATAGCCACAATACTAGAGAGTTTATAGGAAATCGTACTGTTATTATTACTAAAATGCAATTATCCTCAATACCAGTGTTAAAAACACTGTCTAGAGGATTAAGGACTATGTATACTGTAATTATTGGTATTACTGCATTAATAAATAATTTTCA
>JAEQML010079713.1:0-11885 GCA_016904865.1 Pissodes strobi | reverse complement strand
ATTAAAATATTCATATAATGCTAAAGGTTTTTGTTTTATTTTTAAATTCACTTTAGAACTAGCCTCTATGGCAATTTATACTGCTCATGTGCAGTCTCTGTTTGTTTAGAATATCGACCAAGATCGAATCTACAACACTTATATTTTTTTCTGAATTCTCCCTAATTTTTTTCATATTTTCTACATAATTTTAGTGCTACGCTTTGCCTGATCTATTGAAAATTTCGTGATTATTTCTTTGTTTTTCTTTAGATATTCTCTCCTGCTTGTATATAAGCTAGTAATAATTTTTTTCAGAATATCTTGCTACTCGCTTATAAATTATCTCTTTTCTGAACGTCATATTTTATTTCAACATCAAACCAACGCCTCTTACAATATACAAGCTGTCTTTACTGTAATGACGCTATTTCGTCAAATATTTCACCGGCATTATTAGCCAGCTTTTCAGTGTTTAACGAAATTCTTTAATAATTTGGCTTAGAGTTATTCCTTTAGCATTGTTTAGTACAAATGTGTCTGTTATTTTTTATAACTTTGCCTGTACCATTGAAACCAAAGTAATTTGAGGTCTAAAATAAATTTTTTTTTTCGCTGAAACCATTGCTTAGATCTTAAGATGTCGCAGACAAGCATACATTTTCCTAATATTTTTCTACTAAACTTATGAAATGTTATGCTAAGTGTAATTAATTCTTGCTTGTATCTAAACTTGCTCATTTTTAGATTAATATGATTCTTTTAGTCTTATAGCAAAATAAATTGGAAATTTGCTGGTCTAGAAGGCGGTATTTAAGGCAAAATATTTCTCACATAGAAACGCGAAGACATGTCCCTTTAAATAGCAAAGTAATATTTCATTTCTCAGAGTGACCGTTAGCCTCGAAATTTTTAATGGGAAGAGGTGTTGAGTGATACCTTGTTTTAAAGGTATTTTCACAATAATTATTTCCCACGTTAATATGACAGCTTGTCAAAATCTGTGGGGTTTTTAGTTGATCACAAGAGGTGCAGACCTCAAAATGAGGATGCGACGACCTCTAAAGATGAGACGTCACTGAATCGTTTTGGCTGGAATATTCACTCTTAAAATTGGATAGACCACCATCAAGCGAGGCTTTTTAAGATTTTTTTTTAATATTACGTTACTAATTATTGTTAACCAAATGTCGTCAAGTGAGTTCTCTAGTTCTCTAGTTCTCCGAATCGATTGGTGCATTCGAAATTATTCAAAAGATAATAGTTTTGAGGAAAATAACTACAAATAGGTAGGTATGTCAAATCACCAAACACTGGATGTTTGGGGCTACTTTGACACATTTTGAAATTTTTTCAGAAGATTCATTTTAAAGCGTCCTAATGTGACTAACAAACATTTTTTTTTAATTTTTCTCTTGCTTAAAGCATAAAAAGACATGTTTAATCGACAAACAAGTTTGTCATTACAACTTCAAATTGTTTAAACACGAAAACCCTAAAACCTATGCATCAACATTAATATTTTTATTGTCTGAATCTTTGACTAAAATATGGAACTTTAGAAAACATTTGTTACATACGTTTTTTAAAAAATTAAAAAACATATGGTACGTTTTTCATTTATTAGAAATAACAAAAATTTTCCAGTTCAATCCAGCAAACCCCCAAGCAGTCACTTTTACCAGGAAAGCCAATACGGCGGGCTCTAACATCATTATGATAGGATCGATCACTCCTTCATCTTCGTCAATCAGACTACTGGGTGTCTCGGTCAACAGCAATAATATGTCCTGGCATAACCATGTTGCTAACATCGTAAAAGCAGCCTCGCAAGAGCTGGGTGCGCTATTTCGCAACAAAAAAATTGTATAAACCACAGCAGCTGCTCTTGCTCTACAAAGCGCAAATAAGACCGTGCTTAGAATAGTGCTCACACATCTGGGGTGTCGCACCTAAGCACATCCTAAAGCTGCTGGATTTCATTCCGAAAGGAGCTGTGCGTCTCGTCGGCGACCCGGAGTTGACCCGGGATCTGGATAGTCTGGAACACCGCAGATATGTGGCCGAGATATCTCCGTTTTACAGATATTCGACAGATGTTCGCATCATCCCGCTCTCAGCAACGCCTGTTAGACAGTCGCGGCAGACGGCAACAGCGCACCCGTTTGTTGTACAACTGGAAACACCCAGAACGTCACGTTACAAGAACTCCTTTGTTTGGAGAACTGCGTAACTGTGGAACTCTTTTCCAGGATATATGTTCTCTCCTAATTGCAGCCTAAAACTATTGAAGAACCGTGTCAATTAACATCTTCGCACACACACCGATCGTCGAGAAAACGATTCATGCTGATCATCATTTGGGCCATTGCTAGCTGGACACACATAAAATGGATCGGTACTTTCTGAATTGCAGATTCCGCAAATCCACTTTTTGCATCTCATATATTCAATCCAGTAACTTCTTCCTTTCTTCTGTAGTTTTTAAAAAGCATGTGATAAATTATATATTGGTAAGACGCGATTTATATTTCTTCGCTTTTTCTGTACCTACTTTTGAAGTTGTGTGGATTGGTTTGGACACTTAATTACTTTCGCAGACATAAGGTAAATCGTTGCCGCTGTTAATTGCGTGGGATCGATGTTCAGCTATATTTTGGATTTCCTCACTGGTTATTGATTTGTCTTCAATTGGCATCTTCTTTCTAGCCCCAAACTTTTTTTTGATATTCGTTTATTCTACTCATTTCTTTCAAAAGATCCATCAAAAAAGAACCGAGCACCCGTGCAATTTTTGCTTTATTTTCCAGCCATCCTCCAGGAATCTTTTTCAAGGGTTCATTAATATACATTGAATGCAATCCTGTCGTTCTTAATACAGATATTGAATTTGGGCTTAGAGCGTATCCAGTTTTATTTCACAGAGTTGAATCTGCTCTTTCATCGCCATTTTTCTAATATTTGAGGAATACAAACACAGCCACATCTAGTGACCGCGCCAAATGTGTGACGTTAGCTGGAAAAGGTCACATGTATATATTATTTCCTAGAGCTGCTTGATTAACTTGTGGTGAAAAATTACTGGCCATATTATCGGCAACTACAACTGCGTATGTTTCTTTATGTGGAGTAAGAGAAATTTAAAAACCATTGCTCAAAAAGTTCATGTCAAAACATCTGGATAAGCCGTTCCCATATGCAGTGCCTGGACCCACAGGCAGTACACCAGATTTTATATAGATTGTCACTATTGTACATACCATCAGGCTCACCCAGGACTGAGAATAGTTTTGCACCTGTTCTATCCTCCGAAATTGTTTGGGTACAATAACATTTTTTGCAAGTGAGTCGTCGGCGATATTATTCTCGTCGTAATTGTACAGGTTTTTGATGTGTAAACATCTTACGCGGCGTTATAAGGGTAAATCTCGGCAAATGGGACGGAAATGTGTGGGCGGGGCGGAACCGTGGGGACGGAAATGTGTAAACCGATTCTAGCCGCTAGGACGATATTATATAAAATTTTGCCATTTAAAATCGTTTTAGACGGATTTTAGACGATAAAAAACATATTTTAAATTAAACGAACCGTCAGAAGTATTATTTACGAATTATTATATTCGCAGTGTATTTAGATCCATGGTACAGCTTATTTTTAATAAACGGTTGGATTTAAAATGAAATTTCGCTTCAAAATTCACGACAAATTCGTTCGAAGCCACGGCTATCGTCATAAAAAAGTCCCAATTTTCGGATTTTTATACAATTTTGCCATTTAAAATCGCTTTTAAACGGATTTTAGACGATAAAAGACCATATTATTTTAAATTAAACGAACTGTCAAAAGTATTATTCAGATGCCCAGACGTTTAAAACAATATCATTAGTCATACCCCTCTTCTAAAATTTGCAAAATTTGGTTATTGACTTTCTCAAATCAAAGGAAGTAGGCCCACGATTACTAGGTAAATAAGCTGTGTCCATAATATGTTGATGTTATTCATGGTGGCATTATATTTTCGTGTCGAATTTGTGCAGTGAATTAATCCACTCCAAAGCTGCCAATAAGTATTATTAAAGAATCCTAACTAATATTATAGATGCGAATGTGTTTGTTTGTTTCTTACGCTTTCACGCCTAAACTGTTCCGATCATCATGAAATTTTGTACAGATATTTTTAAGAGTATAGTAAAGAACATAGGACACTTTTAGCTTTTACCCGCGGCATCGTTCGCGTTGATTTTTTATTATTTTAAACTTTGTTATTAAACCTAATTTTTATTCTATGAACAAGCTAAAACCTACAAGCAACGGCCCTAGCACCTTGAAAATACCAGTTCTCTTCCGATCACTGAAGTTAAGCAACGTCGGGCGTGGTTAGTACTTGGATTGGTGACCGCTTGGAAACACAACGTGCTGTTGTCATTTCTTTACAACCGATGTCGTTATAGGATATGTTTACACATCAGTGTCTCGAGCACTAGCAGAGTCGCTCATTCTTTTTTTTTTGTTGATGTTACCTAAAACTTCCTTTATGTTAACAAAAATCTGAATTATGTCATTTCTATCTACGGAAGACCTGCATTTTTTAATATTGATGGGACTCGTGTGGAAATATTCATTTTCTTTTTGATAAATTTTTCAACAAACTCAGATTCGGGGAAATAATTATCTTTGATCTGGATATCTGAGAACTTTTAACTACGGCACGACTATCACACTTGATTAAAGGAAATCCCCATTTTTTCACTTAAGATAAAGGCCTACAACAGAGTTGTACCCACAATACCGAAATAGAATTCTTGCACTTGACGCGCGTTTCGCTAACCATGTTTAATCGTCACGAGATTATTTAAAACTAACCCAAACTTAGTTAAGATAAAATATCACAAAAAGTCTATAGGGATCAAATCAGATAACCTTGATTGCCACTCAATTAATCCAATCCAGTTCTGGGAAAAGTTTTCATCTAAAAATTGACACTCCGTTTGGATCAAATGAGGACTGTCTTGCTGAAAAATTATGGTTTGATTGACTTCTCCAGTCTCTATTTTTGGAAGAGGGCTAGATGAAGAACAATCTCCAATAATTCCAGATACATTTCGCCATCAAGATTTTAGGATAAAAAGAAGGTCACAAATACGCGCCCAAGTGTTTAATTATTGTGGATGCTGCGTATGTTCTTCATGCAATAATCAGGAATTTTCAACAGACCCAATGGTTTTGATTATTGTTAATAGTTTTCCTGATCACTTCACACAATTGAAGTGGGCTATTGAAATCATCGTTATTCAGTTCTTTGAACCAATGTTATTTTGAAAGAATGAAACTTATTTCGTTTTAGGACTCTCCATTGTTATATCTAATACACCAGACACCATTCAATTTCCAATTTCCTAGTACTAAGCGTGTGATCCATGGTTTCATGACCTAAAACAGCAACTTGCCTCCCGTCATCTCTTTTGTACACCCTCTTCTTAGTTCCCACTGACCCAGTACCGTCAAATTTGGCAACCAGTTGTAATACATAAGCATCGGACTTAGTTTTGTCTGGATTTCATTGTTGAACATATAGTCGTGATTACTTGTGCATTGTTGTTTTGATCATTCTTGCGGATTCTACCATGGAATAAACTATTCTGATATTACTTACTAAAAATGGTAATCGATTTAAAACAGATCTAACATTCTTAAAAATTCATGTTGAACTGAATGAATCGCACACACATGTTTACCTATTAACAGAAAATCCAAACAAAAAATTAGAAGAAATATTACTTAAATTCCAATTGGTTCGTTTACTATTCGATCTCTCATTTCGTTATGGATGAAAATATTGACGCAAAATTTTAAGGCTATAAAGTACTCGATCAGATCTTCAAAAATACGTATTGCACCACCCATCTCCCGTATTCCAATTTCAAAGGTTGTTCCACCCGCTGGGGGTTGAAGTCACGTAGATGAAAATATTTCCTCCTTTTTTTATGGCAGTGGCACACACACTAAAGGGAGATCCTATGATGCTCGTCGAGTGGTGTGTGTGCGAAGATGTTGATTGTCACGGTTCTTGAATAATAGGCTGTAATTAGGGGAAAACAGATGTTCTGGAAGTGAGTACCACAGTGATGCACTGCGCCAGACAAAGGAGTTCTTGTAAAGCGATGCTCTTGGTGTTTCCAGTTGTACGACGAACTGGTGCGCCCTTGCCGCCTGTCGTGACTGTCTGACAGGCGTCGCCAGGGGTGGGATGAGACGGGCCAAATCCTGGGAATATCTGGCGTGAAAGTATCTATGAAACAGGGAATTCTCGACGCACAGCTCTCTTCTGAATGGAATCCAGCAGCTTTAGGGTATGCTTTGATACGGCACCCCAGATATGTGAGAAATATTCTAAGCGCGGTCTTATTTGCGTTTTGTAGACCAAGAGCAACTGCAGCGGAGTATACAGTTTTTTGTTGCGAAATAGCGACCAAAGCTTCTTGGAGGCTGATTTTGCGATGTTAGCAACGTGATCATGCCAGGACATATTGCTCTAGACCGAAACACCCAGTAGTCCGATTGACGAGGATGAAGAAATGGTCGATCCCGCCATAATGATGTCAGGGCCCGCCGTATTGGCCCTCTTGGTAAACGTGGCTGCTTGGGTCTTTACGGCCCGTCGTATTGGACCAAATTTCTGTCGCCTCAGGTTTGAACTTTCTCCAGGTCTTGATTAGTTGCTGTAATCTGCTCCTGTCTGCGGTAATAAGCCTCAGTTGCTGTTAAAGGTTTTTCTGATCTAAATTGGTAGATAAGGGTACTGTCATTTGCAAAACTGTAAACAGGATTATTCGTTTCGGTCCTCAAGTCATTAATATAGATGAGGAAGAGAGTAGGTGAAAGTATTGCGCCCTGAGGCACGCCCGCGTTAATGGTGAGTGGATCTGAAATGTGTCCATCAACTGCAGCGTGCAGAGATCGGTTCTTATGGAAACTGGCAAGCTAGCTGCGGAGAAAGGCTGACAGTCCTAAGGACGACAGTTTGTTGATCAATCCGTCATGCCAAACTCTGTCGAATGCCTTCGAAATATCCAAATAATAAAAAATTATTCAAAAATTTTAAATATTCCTCATTTGAATAACATACATTATCCATCAAAAAGCGTTTTATTTTTTCCTTAAACCTATCTCCCTCTAAGAGTTTTATTTCATTTGGCAAGGAATTAAAATATTTTATCGCCCAGAAACCTGGACCATTATGACACCTCTTCATACGTCAGAAAGCCGGCAACAAGTTATCTTTATTTCTGGTTTGGTGATTATGCAATTCACCATGAGAGGCAAATTTATTTAAGTTGTTTGTGACATACAGCAGGCATTCCAGGATATAGAGGGATGGAAATGTAAGTATTCCCAAACTTCGAAATGCAGCTCTACAATCTTCCCTGAACCCCAGTCCACTCAAGATCCGAATTGCCCTTCTCTGGAGATCAAAGAGACGTTGAGCACAGGGAGCATGACCCCAAATCAACATAGCATATGAAAAGTTGCAAAATAGGCATTTCTCAAAACTGCCCGGGATACATTGTCTGCCAGACGACGAAGAAGATAAAGATTTTTATTTAGTTTTGAGGCTACCCACTCAATGTGCAGATCCAATTGTACTTTTGGATCTATATTCACACCAAGAAATTTAATCTGGGATAAATGATCATTAAGGCCATCAACGCTCCTGAGAGTATATTCGAGCCTACAAAGATATTATCCAAGCATGCCCCTTCTCTCGTTGGTACCTTTATTGCCCTCTGCATGCCATAACCACTCATGATATCAAGCGTCTTCAGTGCTACAATGCACATTAAAGTAACCTGCCAAGATCAAACTCCCACCGGCCCCAAGATTACCAAGTATTGAATCCAGGTTTTCTGAAAAGGAGTCAAAATGGCCTGAAGGAGACCTATAGATTGCTAAAACCTACACATTTAAGTTACTTATAAAGACATATGAAAACTCCTATACATTTTTCTGTATTATAGTTTATATTAAAATTCTTTGCAGAAGCTACCAAAGTATTGCAGTTTCACCTCCCATTGCTTCTTTTCTGGCTGAGAAATTTACAATATTATAGCCACTAATGTAAAGTTAACCATAATGATAAATGATTCTAGTTGTGCAATCTTGCACCTGAGTGACCGAATATTGATATTGAGAATTCTTAAGTACCTTTTATTATCCGATGTGCAACGGAGCCCATCTACATGTTTTTTTTCTCTCCAGGGGCTTCCTTAGAGGTACTATCTTTTTGAGGTTTAAAAAATTATTTACCAGTACTCCCTTTGGCCAGAAATCTGCATCAAGTATATTAGTTTCTGCATCTGCAGGGATCTCTAGCTTAAAATAACCATAGCGGAGTTTTTTTTCGTTTTAACCTTCTCACAGTCACAGTTAAGGATACCATTTTGAGATAAATAGGCTTTTATATCCTCTGGGTTTGTGTCCATCGACAGTCGAGACAGGAACAGCCAGGAATAATTTTTAAAAGTAACAGCTTTCGGGTTCCCATAGTTTTCTCTTTTGCCTTCAATGGCCCCAGGCCTAGTTTTAGGATCCATTTTTGCGGTCCTCTTTCGGTGCGTCACAGTTTTCCATCGGTATCTGTTGGTGATTTTGGTGCCGAGGCACTCGCGGCGTCTTATTTTGCTTCATTATTTTCCTGGGTTTTGAACGGGAGTTTCTTTGTTTTGTCTCCCACTTTATTATTTGTTTTTGCTGTCAAAGTCACCAAGTCTTCTTCTCCTTTTCTCTGTGTTTTTGTGGCCAAAGAATTGTAGGTGGTCGCGGCCTGTGATGTTGCTTGGTCGGGGTCAGCTGACGAAGGTCCATTCGTTTGAGCATTGCTCTCACTCCTGGTTTGGGTTGAACCCTTTCTGTCGTGAATTTCCCTGCTTCCATTATGATGTTCGTCGGTCTGGTCCTTAGGCACTCCAATGTTTATGTTTTGGTTTTTTTCGATGTTATCCAATCTGTTTATGAGGAGTTTTTCCATAGCTTCCATCCTTTGCTGCAGAGAATAAAATTTATTTTCCAAAACTTCATTTTGCAGCTCAGACATTTTAAGCAGGTTTTCAAGTTCCTGAGATTTTGCTTCACTTACGGTCAAGCTTACGGCATTGTTTGTATCCTCACCGCGGGAAACGCTTGCACATGCTGGACACAAAACCAGGCCTTTGCTGCCGCTTACTACCATTAGCCCTGTTATTCTTGAAACACACGAAAGATGATATGGTATTTTACACGAATTACACCTTACGCCGCTTTTTTCCACAATACTTTTACAATACTTGCACTTTTTTGTCATCGTCTAAACACACATCTTCACTCGACGCCATCTTGATTCTTATCTGACCACTGCACTAAAAACCTGCTGAAGACAATTCACTGGACCGTAGAGACATGAGTAAATAAAAGAGTTACGGAAATATATCTCCTGTTCATCTCTCTTTGCGAAAGCCGGATTGATTATCGCTGATTATTCTGTTGTTCTCGAGGTACTTGAGTAGTTGCTGATTGACTACACGTTCCATGACTTTGGAGAGTATTCGAAGCAAGGCAATTGGGCGTTAGTTTGAGGGCGTGGTTTTCTTACCATTTTTTGGAACAGGTTGCACTCGACTGTCATTGTTACCGATCTCAAATTCCTGCAGCCACTGGGTCATTGCAAAAGTTTATTCCTGATCCTTTGATTGTGATTGTCTTTTGCCCTAGAATCAAAAATCAATCTGTCTAAGCATTTTTCCAAATTTTCGTCTCCAATACTGAAAATCAAGTTGCAAAGTTTTTGTTGGGCCACCCTGTATAACTTCTAAGTGAAATTAGCTCACATCTTTAAGTTATCATAATTATATTAGCGGTATGCTTTTGGCTTTTGCCACCTTCAGACTTATTCAGGAAGCTAGGCCATGTTTCTGTTTATTCCTATCTGATTTATGTTTTGTTTATGTTTTTATAGATTTGTAATAATATTTAAAGTAATGAATTTGAAAATATACCAAAGCACAAAATTCGATGATGAATAATTGCTTATTTAAAAATTAAACGTGTGAGCCATTTATGCTATTTTTGAAATTCCTTCTTAAAGAAAATTATTATTTCTGATGTGATCAAAAGGTTTTATTAAAGCGTGTATTTTGCCTAATAGTGAATAAATGATTTTGAAACTGATGGAACCTAAGTTATACATTTTAAAAAGGCGACGTCCTTGATGAATATTGACGTATTAGTAAATTAATAGCGTCTGATATGTATATAAATGGCATTGCCCCAGAAAACTCTCTATATGAATGTATTAAAAATGAGTGAGCATATTTCTCACCGTTTAGCTCATAAATAACGATTTTCTGTCATCCTTTGAATAGAGCACTTTAAAAGCAGAGTGGATATAAATCTGATGCAAAGAGGAGAGAGAATAGCTATATGAGACATTAAAAAAAAATCACTTGTCAATTAGAGTATGTTAAATCAGACCAAAGCCTTTTAAATTTAGGGTAAAAAATAAATGGAAAATATTTTCCACAAAATGGATTTACTTTACGTATGATATAACGTACTATTCTCAATCCTGGTATGGTTCTCAAAAGCTTGACTAAGGATCTGGGAGAAATTAGGTGACAAGGATCGTAAATGAGGTCACAGAATTATTCATTCGTGTATCCTATTAACGCTTAATACCTGCAATAAGTAAATTATGACATATATATTTTATAACAAGAACGTATTCTAAGTTATGCCTGGAACATTATTTTTGGCATTTGAACGAAGAGTTCTAATAGCCCAAAACGATTTTTTTTGTTAGATATGTGATATTGTTATTCTCTTTATTGACTCTTTCCTATTATTCGCCTGGTTAAATTCGCGACTCCACTCCACTACCATTTATTGTAATTCGAAGTTATTCTTCTATATCGTTGTTAACACAGAACTGCACAATGCTAAAAAGCTTTTTTGAAACGTCTGTAAACCTATTGTTAAAATGTTCGGCTGTGAGTTCTAAAAGGTCATTCATTGTACTGTATGTTGGCGCTTGTAATTTATTGTTTGTTAGTTTCGGTGTGTTTTGATGCCTTTTTGCTGATATTAGGCCTGAATATATATTTTTAACACCGTTGCACTAGTTAATCTCTTTATAATACAAAATGCTATATATACTTATAGACTAGTTTTGTAGGCAGTTGCAACAAATATCGTGACGAATCTCTCAAATATTGTATTTATATAGGTTTTACTAACTGGGATGATATGGGAAATAAAAATTGAACAAATATGAGTTTATAATTATGTCTTCTTTCCGATAGGTGCATCAGGGTATCAATAACATTCATATATAGTCAGGTTCTCGTAGGTGAAAGCCCTGATGAGTCACAAAAGAACGAAAGTATCGGGGGAAGATTTTCGGAAGTCTCACTCTTTTCAGTGTGTTTTCATTATGGACATGGAGCATTGAGCTTGATGTGATTCAAGACATGTCTCCAACCAGGAATTTGAATATTCCCGACATCGCTCTGGGTGTAGTGTGAATCATTACATTGCATGTTTGTCCCCAGAGAAAATGGAATTAGCAGCATAATTCAATGCCGGTAAGGGTATTAGCTCTCGGAGTAGTTGTTTCTGCTGATCCAATCTTCTCACATATAGCCCAACAGGGGGCTTGTCCAGGCGATGGAGCATTTTCGGTTCGAGTGAAGGCTGATGAATGTCTTCTTTTCGGTAGGTGCATCACGGTATCAATAACAACCATAGATAGTCAGGTTCTCGTAGGTAAAAGCCCACACACGTTGCTCTGATGAGTCCCGAAAGGACGAAACTATAGGGGAAAGATGTTAGGAAGTCTCACTCTTGTCGTTGTGTTTTCATTGTGGACATGGAGCAT
>JAEQML010079712.1:0-11885 GCA_016904865.1 Pissodes strobi | reverse complement strand
TTAGAATCAAATGTTGTTTACCAATGGTTCCGGTTCGTAAATATGGAATAACCCACGTCACGTCAAATAAATGACAGATTGAACCTTTGAGTACATATTTTCTCTCTCTAATCTAAGGATTGAACAATATATTAAAGGAATGCAAGCCGAAGGAATCTGAAAGAAATAGAGATAGACCACAAACTGCAGTGAGGTAAGGGCAGGACTGAATGAAAAAAAAAAGAATGTCACTAGACATCAGAGGCTGATTATTTAGAAATGATAGATTTGATAATTAATGATCGAACACTTGGAGCACTAATCCAGATATATTTACTGTTGCAAATTCACAATTTTGGGCAAGTAAGAAAATGTTCTAAATGAAGCGGTAGTAGTAGACATCAAAATTTGCAGTTTAGAAGACATCTAAAAGAAGCGTAATGGACTACATATTTGTGTGCGTTAATTCGTTGGTCAAAAAGTTTCATTATATATAAACTGTGTTGATAATTTGTCATGTGGGCTCTAACCTAACAATGATATCAATCAAAGTTGAAAACATTAAAGTCAAACCATACCGGGATTATCTTTATTTGAAAGAGCAACAATTACCCAATATGCTGAAGACGGGATAGCAGTCAAACAAGTGGCCGAGATTATGAACACTAGCAAAATGATCGGCCAAGGGAACAATAGGGGAAAGAAAAAGTGGATGACAGACGAGATACTGCGACTGATGGAAAAAAGAAGAACATACAAAAACCGGAATGAAGCTGAATAAAAAACATTGCAAAGACGAATAAGAAGGGAAATCCGGAGGACTGGATGAGGAACAAATATGAAGAAATAGAGGAACTGGAACGGAAGCACGACCGTTTTAACGTCCACAAAGTCGTAAAAGAAACAACGGGGCGAGAAAAAACACAAAATCTCACAAGGCTTATGAGAGATAACGATGAACTTTTCATGGACCCACAGAAAAACTCTTTTCAAATAACGACCCAAAAATATTTCGCGAACAATATGAGGAACAAACGGCGCCTGAAATACTTAGGTCTGAAGCGGTAAAAGCAATTAAATTATGCAAAACGGGCAGAACATCAGGTCCAGATGAATTGTATATGGAGATCATTAAGCTGTTTGATGAAGAAGCATTGACATACTCGTAAGAATTGTCAATGCAATATACAGCACGGGACAAATACCCAAAGACTGGGTACACTCAACGTTTATACCAATGCCGAAAAAACCAAAAATGCCACTAAGTGTGATCAATTTTGAATGATAAGTTTGATGAGTCAGGTCCATAAACTTTTTCTGAAAATCATACACAAAAGAATCTATAATAAGTGCGAAAGAGATATCAGTCAGCTCATAGTTCTACTTCAAAAATACAGAGACCAACGGAAAGACGTATACATCAGCTTTATCGACTATAATAAAGCATTTGATTGTGTCAACCACACGGAATTAATAAAGATCCTCCAGGACAAGGGAATCGATGACAACGATATGAGCTTTATTACCAAGCTATACAAAAATCAAACTCCGTCTGTGAGACTTACAAACAGCAATAAGGAAAGCTTCCTTATTGAACGCGGGATACGGAACCGGTGCGTGCGTGCTTTCTCCACTTCTCTTTAATTTATACTCTGAGAAAATCTTCGAACGTGCACTGCAGGACGCAAGCGATGGTATCAAAATTAATAGTCATTATCATATCTGACTGTATAACCCCTGATGGGTTTTCGCCGACTCCACCACACGTTTCCATCTTTCTCTGTCCAGCATGATGTCCAGTCGATCTTGTAAGTTCATGGCTCTTAGATATTTTGCGATGTTGTCTCTCCATCCAAGCCGAGGTCTTCCTATAGGACGTTTTCCTTGTGGAGCCGTTTCCCACACAAGCTTTACCATTCTTTCATCAGGCATTCTTCTTAGTGGCCCGCCCAGTGTAGTCTCTTGGCCTCTTTGAGTTCTTGGTTGGTTTTTATACGGTATATTCTTGTTGTTTCTTCTCTAGTTGAACCAAATATTCTCCTCAGTACTCGTCTTTCGAATACCTTGAGTCGATCTTCCTTTGCAGCGGTTAATGTCCAGATTTCGCAACCATATATTACTATAGGTTTTATGATTGTATTTCATTAAACCCTGGAGAGCGAAAAGGCATGTGTTTCCGGCTTGTATCCTGCTATTTATTTCCTCTGAGATATTTAAATTGCCTTGCCCGCTCGAAATTATAGTCTTCAATCGAGAAGTTTTGACCTATTCTGTCTCTGTTACGAACATTCCTATTGAGGTACATATATTTGGTCTTGTCCTCATTTATTTTCAGGCCTAATATTTCTGCTTCTTTTTCGAATCTTAGGAAGGCGGCTTTAAGATTAATCCTGCTGTTGCCAATTACGTCCACATCATCTGCGAAGGCCAGTAGTAGGTTGGGTCCTTTCTGGTGGAAATAGCCGTTGGTGTCTCAATCTTGGCTTTCGTAAGTGTATATTCTACGGCTATGTTGAAGAGTTGGGGTAAAAGCGAGTCGCCCTGTTTAAGTCCATTGTTGATATCAAAGAAATCAGAGTAGCTCTGTCCCACCCTTATCTTGCATCTTGTATCCTCTGTACACATCTTCACCAGGGAAATCGGCTTTTTTGGAATGCCCAGTTTTTGCATTGCTTCCCACAACTTTGCTCTATACATACTCTGTCGAATGTCTGTTTGAAATCAATAAACATCTGGTGGAGTTTCCTATCAAATTCCCAGCGTTTCTCCATTATTTGTCTAATGGTGAAAATTTGGTCTATAGTGGACCTTTTAGGTCTAAACCCGCACTGGTAGTCCCCGACTATCTCCTCCGTATATGGTTCAATTCTCTCCCGCAGGATACTGGAGAGGACCTTATAGCATGTATTTAGCAGAGTTATTCCACCATAGTTTGAGCATGTCTTTTTGTCTCCTTTTTTATGGATAGGGACTATCACACCTTTCTTCCATAGTTCTGGTAGCATTTCGGTATTCCAAATGTTTAGGATGAGCTTATGTATGACCCTATGCAGTGTTTCTCCACCATATTTTATACACTCGCCAGGTATGCCGTCGCCACCAGCAGCTTTGTTGTCTTTTAGTTTCTTTATGGCTTTGACTGTTTCTTCGTATGTTGGGGCTGGTATCTCTATTTCAGCTGTCGATATGCTTATGGGTGTCGCATCTGTATTTACCTCTTCGTTGAGTAGTTCGCAAAAGTAGTTCCTCCATGTGTTTAGGATCTCTCTTTTGTTGGTTATCAATTGTCCGTTGTTTATTGAGAGCAAGTTTTCGGTTCTGGTTTGATATCCTGTTTTATGCTTTGTTATTCCCTGAAAGTTTTCTTTTATTCTGTTGTTTTGTCTGTTTTCCTCCATTTCTCTTACTGTATTCAGATGGTAGTCTCTCTTTTTCTTTTTTATTATTCTGCGAGCTTCAGATATTTGTTGTTTATACTCTTCTATGTTAGGTGCTGTTGGGTGTTGGAACATTTTTTCCTGATCATATTTCGTCTTTCCGTCGCTGTTTTACAATCGTCATCATACCACTTTCTTCTTTGTTTTCTCTTTTTATCGAGCACTTGACTGGCTACCCTAGTTACTGTTTCTTGGATGTTCTTCCAGAGCTCGTTTACGTTGTATCCCCGTTGCGGATCTTTTATTTATTCAGTAATTAGTTTCTAGTATATTTTCTGTGTTTGTTCTGTCTTTAGTTTTTCCGTATTCCAGTTTATGTTGGTCTTCTTTTTAGTGTTTGGTTGAGTGGAGATTCTTACTCTAATCTTTGTTCTGACCAGAAAGTTGTCAGTATCTGCATCTGCTCCCCTCATAGTTCTGACGTCTAGGCAGTTAGTACTATGTCTTTCGTCTATTAAGACATGGTCTCTTTGGTTTCTTGTTATTTTGTCATTTGATATCCAGGTTTCCTTGTGTATATTTTTGTGTTCAAACATGGTAGACTTGATTAGGAGGTTGTAGCTCGCGGCGAGATCTATAAGTCTAGTTCCATTGTTGTTACTGGTTTGATGGAGGCTGTGTTTGCCTATGGTTGTTTGGTATGCTTCTTCTTTGCCAATTTTCGCATTGAAATCTCCCAGTAGAACCAGCGTATCGTGTTTTGGTATATTGCACATAAGAATTTCCAAATCGTTATAAAAGTTGTCTTTCATTAGTTCGTCCTCTTCCTCCGTCGGGGCATAGACAGAACATACGGAATAGTTGTACCACGGTCCTTTTAATCTTATGTAGCAGAGCCGCTCGTTAACTGGTTTAAACTCTATGACTGTTTGAGCAGGAAGTCTCTAACAATAAACGTTTCGCACTGGTTTCGTCCTTGGTCATTTCCGCTATATAATACTATCGAGTTTTTTATCCTTTGCGTTCCATTTCCTATCCTCCTAATTTCTTGGACTGCTGTTATGTCCATATTTCTGCTGTATAGTTCTTCGACGGTACAGAAAGATGATCCAGGTCTATAGAGGCTGAGTAGGTTCCTTGTTCCAAAATTCATTGTCCTTTTTCGTTGCGTTTTTCGTCTTATTAAAAACGTCCGAGTCCGAGGCCTGTGTGTCGTTTCCGTAACTATGGTTTTTTCCAACAAGGGATAGTTAGTCCCTCGCTTAACCCTCCCCTTTTATCCGGGCTTGGGACTGACTACTGCACCACTGAGCTACTCAGTTCACCCAGCAGTACAGTAGGCATAGTTCAATCACCTTGTGAATAATTTACGGTATGCAGATGATACCCAATAAATAATGCTTAATGAACAAAATCACAACTGAAGGAGACCAACTAGGGCTAAAAATTAACATAACTAAAACCAAGGTGATGGCCATACGCAGAACACCGGTGCAGTCAAATATAATGGTAAACAAATACAGCAGGTTGATAAATTTAAATATCTTGGGAGCTGGGTAGCAGTAGACCTGGAACCAGACGTGGAAATACGTAGCCGAATAAAGCAGGCCAGAACAACATTTCTTAACATGAAGAACCTATTAAGCAATCAAAGCCTCAAGCTGGAACTGCGCTATCGTTTTGTTAAATGTTATGTCCACTCGGTGTTGCTATATGGCGTGGATACATGGACGCTGAAGGCCGCCACGCTGAACAGATTAGAAGCATTTGAGATGTGGGTCTTCAGAAAAATGCTACGAATTTCATGGACAGAGCACGCAACCAATGCGGACGTTTTGAGGCGCATGAGCAGGGAAATATAAATGCTGCAAATGGTGAAACGCCTGAAGACAGCCTATCTCGGATACGATAACACCAAGTATCAGTTCTTGCAATTAATTATGCAGGGAAAGATCGAGAATATTAGAGATTGGATTGGTTTGGACGCTCAAGCATTGTTTAGGGTAGTCCAAGATCGAATTCAGTTTGCCCAGATTATCGCCAACCTTCAATGATGGAGACGGCACCGTAAGAAGAAGAAGCAAAAATACTGCGCAAAAAATTTAAGTCAGTGGGAGACTACTAGAAGTTTTCAAGATTTTAACCTACCGGAAGGCCAAGAACCCCCTCCAATTAACAGAAAAATGCCCTAATTGACAAGTTGAAGCGACTAATTTTCCCGCATCTCAAAGTACCATTTGTTGTATGATACAAATGTCTCCCTTAGGCAATCATGTAGCAGCAAGAAAAATGAAAATAATTTGCTAAGGGAGAATTGGAATAAGGTCGTCTTTACGGATGAAAGGAATTTCAATCAAGCCATAGTGGACAATTTAGGGTATGCAGACTCCGCGATTCTAGATGTGATGAAGCATATATTATTAATTATGATAGACCTGAATGTGTTTCTGTTAATTCATGGCCTTGTCCTAGCATTGAGGAACTTGAGGTGTGGTGGATTATCAATGAAAGTATAGTGCTGGAGTATATCGTAATATTTTAGAAAATATTATATTTTCCACAAATTGATTTTATATATCAGCAAAACAATTGTCCTATACATAATGATGGTGTAATTACTGAATGGTTTGCAAATAACAATATGGAAACTCTATTATGGTCTTCAAAAAGTCCGGATATTAATGTTATAGAAAATGTTCGCCGACTGGTTCCAGAAAAAAATCTATAAATCAAATTTTCATCTAGAGCAAAATTAAATAAGGAACATATGGGATGAATTAAGATATTGACCTTTGGAAATGGAGCTATGAACTAAATTTAAAATTGTATAATACTTCCTTATTTACTTTTTCTTCTCGTTTTATAGCTTAAATAAATATTAGTGTTAAAAATGTGTGATTTTATTTGAACTTATTGAAGTGGCAACATGGTCGGAACATGAGTATCGAAAATCCGCAGTGTGTTTATTGTAAAAAAGTGCCGTTACTAGGCGAATTAAATGTGAAAATTGTCATAGCTACTTTCATAAAAGTTGTGCTGCAAAATGTACAAAAAATTGCTGCGACAAACCAGCGCGAAGTCCAGAAAACCAGCCAAACAGCAGTGAAACCAAAACTAACCTCGAAAATGACGTGTTCATACCTTAAGCTACTAGTCACGGAACTTATGGGGAAAAAGCAACTTTTGGAAGAAAATCAAGCTCTTCTAAAAGAAAAAATTTAATTTCTGCAAGAAAAAGCTTAAGCTAAAGTTTCCCAGGAAAAGGTAGATAAAACCGGCAACCCCGAAACCACCGTCGGAGTTCGGACTTTCGACCAGTCTTGCCAACCTAAAGCAACAAAAGTAAGAAGCGATAAACCGTGTATGACGGAGACGGAAGATCAATCGAAAGTCGCAGCTGAGAGAAAGGAACTTAACCCTACTTTTACGAGTTCTATACAAAAACAAAGCAAAAACTTCAGATTTTCTTCTAGACTTCCAGACTCCATAAGTATATGTAAGGCTGAAACAATAGCTATACATGAAGCTGCAATATTAGCAATAAAAAAGCAGCTAGGAAAGGTGCTTATTTTATCCGACTCTAAAAGTGCGATACAGAGAATAAATAAATATTCATTAAAAGCTTCAGCTGATTACTGAACTCTTAAAACTAAGCGTATCATTTCTCTGGCTAATATGAATGGTTTTGATATAAGAATTGCTTGGATTCCAGGCCATTCGGATATACCTGGCAATACGGTAGTAGACAAACTAGCCAAGATAGGTAAAGATTTGAACATTCCTAAAGTTATGTTATTGGACGCTGGTGAAGTTTTCAACATAATTAAAGCAGATATACACAAACATTTTAGAGATAATTGGAAAACATTAGTACATAATAAAAATTATCAATATTCTAAAACACAAACCACTTTTCCAAATATTAAATGGTTTTCAATCTTCCCGTTTAAGGACCGAAGACATATTACTACAATAATTAGACTCCGCACGGGTCATTGTTTGAGTAAAGAGCATTTACACAAAATAAAAATCAAAGATAATCCATATTGTGAGTGTGGTTCTGTTGAAGACTTGAACCACATCTTTTTGGGGTGTCCAATTAATTTTATTCATAATCTTGATCTTTATAAAGAATTTATTGCAATGAAATTCCCTGCTCCTATATCAATATATACAGTTTTATCCAAGCCAAATGAAGAGTCAATCAAACTAATCATGTCACTTCTTAATATTAATAAAATCCAACTATGAACTATGATGCTCAGCTTAATTAATATTGATTGTCTTTTTTGTACCTTTAGCTTCCCAACTTTCCCATTGTCTGTGCCTGTGATGTCTTACCCGATGTACCTGTGTTGTGTTTGTCTATATTAACAAGGCTTTGATAATTACTACAGTCAACATAACAATACCAATCACAGTACTTTTAGATAGAGTTATAAAACCCAGTCAAGCCACAAGTGGAATCAAGAATCAAGTCGGTGGCCCCGATATGGTCCAGAGCCAGTCAACATCGAGGTCACCTCCAAATTGTGCTGGCATGGCAATTGCCCCGTAGCAGTGCCATAAACCAAGCAACTCAACTCAAAGCAAACACGACGAAGTGCACAAACCAGCCCCTTTGGGACCCTTTTGTGATAAAATGGAGCCTGCTAAATCCTCACCAGACGAAGGTGGACGGGAATTTCCCAAAAACAAAAGAAAACGAAATGAAAGGCCAAAACCTGTTATGGGATCAAAAGAGGAGCCAACAACATTAAAAACGAGGGAGCCACCACAGGAAATGTCTTGGTTATTTCTCTCTGGTTTAAGTGCTGAAACAATTGATCAGGATATTGTTAATTACATGTTTGGAAATGATATCCAAAACGTAATATGTGAAAGAATGTTTACTAAAAAGAACCATTTAGCTCCTTTTAAACTGGGTGTCCCTTTAAGTAGCAAGAATACCATTCTGCAACTATATTTCTGGCCAAAAGGAGTTATTATAAATGACTTTTTAAAAATCAGAAAGTCAGTGTCCAAATGTAAATTAAATATCTTGCATTACATTATACAATCAGCAAGAAGAAAACTGCACGAACTGAATGGTATGATTGCAGAAACAAACATTGATGTTGTATGCTTGTCCGAACACTGGCTTTCCTAGGATAAAATTGAAAAAATAAGTTTGGATGGATACCTATTAGCCAGCCATTACTCGAGAAAGGAATACAAAGAAGGCGGATCAGCAATATTTGTAAAGTCTGATTATAATTTTAATAGTGTTGATAACTTTGGGGATTTAAGTATTGAAAGATGCATTGAAATTTCAGCGGCTTTCTGCAAAGAATTTAATACATATGTAGTAGTAGTATATCGATCGCCATCAGGAAATTTTAATTCTTTTTTGGGTGCTCTGGAAACTACAGTACAGAGGCTAGGAAAAAAAGTAATATTATTTTAGAAGGAGATTTTAATGTTTTATTTGGAACAAAACAAAATGAAAATTTACAACTGTGTGATATATTAGAAACATATGGTCTGATACCAACAATAATAGAGCCAACACGAGGTGAGTCCTGTCTTGATAATATTTTTGTCAATTTTTATCAAAGTCTCAAAGGATCTTCTATCGAAATGCATCTTTCTGATCATCTAGCTCAAATATTAAAAATAGAATTAAATATCATATCGCATAAAAGTAATACAGTCACTAAAAAAGTTCGACCGATTACACAGAAAGGTTTACATAATTTTTATAAACTAGTAGAGGGTAAAAAGTGGGAATTTCTAAATAGTAACATAGATGTGAACCAGAAGTGGATCTTTTTTGGTTAATGTGATAAAAGATGTTTTCTCTGAAGCATTCCCGGAAAAAAAATATAAAACTAAGTCTCGTGAACCAGTAGTGTGAGCTGGTTTACTAACTCACTAAAACAAATGAGGGAGAACCTGGATTTTTTTAAGGGATGTTGCCAGACAGTCAGGTAACTGCGACCATTATAAGAATTATAAAATACTATATGTCAGAAATTAAAAAAGCCAAAATCAAATGACTCAATTATAAATGCTGCAAGTAATCCGTCAAAGACAATGTGGGCTATTATAAATAAACAGAGAGGACAAATAAATAAACAAGAGCCAGCAAATATTACAGCAGACGAATTTAATGACTGCTTTGTGAGCATTGCTGGTGATCTTGTCTCTAGAGAATCTACCACATACACAGGTTGACCCACTATTTTTTCTTAGACAGGTTGAACCTCCTGCTATTGGTTTTGTCTTTGGTGATGTTACTTTTAATTATGTAAGAGATATAATAACAGGTTTTAAAAATAAAAACAGCTTTGATATTTATAATCTTAATGTAAAAGTTATTAAAAAAATAAAAAATGTAATATATATACCACTCACCAAGCTCATAAACTATGCTTTAAAAGAGAATATTTTTCCAGATGAATTGAAATGAGCAAAAGTTTACCCAGTCTTTAAGAGGGGTGACATTAATTCCACTACAAATTATAGGCCTATATCACTATTGCGTATCTTATCTAAAATATTTGAGAAATGTATGGCAAATGCTATAACTCATTATTTCGAACAAAACAATTTATTTGCCAGAAGTCAGTTTGGTTTTAGGAAAAATAAAAATACAATTCTTGGGGTATTGGAGTTAATGTCACGGATCTTGGAATCATATGAAAAATGCCAGTATAATTCAGTACTGTTTTGTGATCTAAGCTAGGCCTTTGATTGTGTGTCTCATGATTTGTTGCTGAAAAAACTGCCTTTTTATAATTTTAAACCAGTGTCAAAACCATTAAATCATATTTGACTAACAGAATGCAAATTGTACAGACTCAGGATGGTGGATTCTCGGGGGAGAGGGTGGTCAGCATTGGGGTCCCATAGGGTTCAGTCTTAGGACCCTTGTTGTTTTTGATCTACATAAATGACCTGCCTTTGTGTGACCTGGATGCTGGCTACAATGTCTTTGTGGATGATTCGACTATATCCATTTCTGATCCAACACTTATGGGGGCTTTGTAAAAAACTGATTACGCACAATCAAGGGCTGAGAGCTGGTTCACGGCAAACGGATTGCTATTGAACAGGGAGAAAACCCATGACATTATTTTTGGTCTAAAAAATTTGGATTTTGAATATACAAACCAGGAACATGTCAAGTTCCTGGGGGTTTATCTTGACCAGAAATTAAAATGGGATCAGCACTAATTATATAAGTGGTAAATTGAATGGGGCTATATTTGTTCTAAGAAATCTCCATGGCTGTGTATCGCGAGAGACCCTGTTCTGTCTTGAAAGAAAGGCGGTAAGGATTCTGCAAGGCTTGGGTTTTCGGGAAGATTGTAGGAGTGCATTTAGAGAATATTCAAACAGTGCCTGCACAATATATCTTTAAAAACCTTATTTACATCAAACAGACCATGTGTGACTATATATCACATAAAAATCTGCATGAATACAATACCAGACAAAGAGATAATCTAGTAGTTCCTTTCTGTAGGTTGCAAGTGTCAAAGAATGATTTTATTGGTCTTAAATTCTATAATGTATTACCTGACCAACTGAAGGCTTTTCCCTAAAAACATTTAGGGGAGAGGTCAGGAGGCTGCTGATTGAGAATGCATTTTGTAATACCAGTGATTTTTTTTTTTTTAAAGCTACCTAGGTAAGCTTTTCATTATCTTTTGTTTTGTCTCTGAGTATATAAGTACCATTTTAACCAAGTCTTCTATCTGTATTCTAAGTTTTTTTGTTTGACTGGTATGTTTTGTCGTGTATTTTTAAAATTGACTATTTTATATTTTAGGACTCTTTAATTTTTCTTTTTTATTTAATGCATATATTAACAGTCCTTAAACTTAGTTAGGTGGTTGATCTTAAGTAGAAGAATGTTGTACAAAGAGATTTGACTTGTGAAAATACATATGTATGCTATCATTAATAAACATTGAAATTGAAATTGAAAAAAAATGTATTAAATATATTCTAATTGTATTACTTTGTACAACATATTTATGAACTTTTGAGGGGTGACAGGAATACTTACACAAGGCAAATTTTGTCCACTGTATTAATGCACACTTTACATATTAACTTTGAACTTACTTTAGAGTGTTGACTAACAATATAATCTTACTTAATGGCAGTAATAGTTTATATATTAGTTTTTTTTTACCTGAAATTTCATCAGAAGGTTTTCCCGAAGTAAGCCAATCACCTAAAAGACCAGCCACCTCATGTATCTTCTTGAGAATTTCATCATTCACGTTATCTGGATCGTTTTGAATAGCCCAGTCTATCATTATTTGTTCCAAAAACGACTTTCCACCGCCTTCAGCTAATAGTCCGTCTCTCAGTGCTAAATTCAATGAGCATATTATATGAACAAAATACGAACATCTTTCTAAATATATTAGTGTATAAGTTAAAGAGCAGACTGACCACAAAACAGGGTTTAAAGTTCTATTATTATTTTATTTAAAGTGCTTTATTGTCCAAAAAATATTACATGTAACATTT
>JAEQML010079711.1:0-11885 GCA_016904865.1 Pissodes strobi | reverse complement strand
ATATTTACGTCTTAAATTAAACTTTATTATTGTATTATTGACATTTATAATGTGAGAAGCAAAATAAGTCAGAGCATGCAGGTAAAACGTATTAACTTGATTTATTTTTTATTGAGTATTCAAAACGCACTAACGTTTTAATAGGAATCAGTGGCGCTACCACATTTAGGGAGTGGCAAGTACGATTACCTAAATCATTTTTCATATATTAGAGGCCATATTTTAAATGGCACTAGAAATGTTGTTTTCAGTCCTTGTCTCAATTTCTAGCCAGTTGGTATCCGATGTATACAGAGTACATCATATCTATTCAACCCCACACCAGACTCTCAGAAGAGTCTCCATTCTGAATCACATCTTGTTCTTAATTTATATTAATGGTATAAATGCCTGTATTTTCGGAGTTTCAGCAGACAATATCCTGTTTACAGATGGCACTACGGTAGTACATTTTTCTGAGAGTCTGAGCAACCGAACGTGTTTGGGTTAGTCAGTCGAAAACCTTAATTTCTTTAAAATTTACTAAGTATTAATGAAACTAAGACACAAACACTGAAGTTTTCTCTTAGACTTTCTATCGAGGATGGCACATCTGTCAAATTTATAGTATAATAAAAATACTAAACTTATTTATAAAATAAACTCTTTATTATCTAAAAACAAATAAAAAACTAACAAATAAAACAAGCGCGTTTTACGAAACACATTGATTATAATATATTGATAATAGAACAAATCTATTGTTTTTTTTTTTGCAGCAAATCCAATATGAACCTCTGTATTTAAAATAGAGGCATCTATGTATTACAGTTCATTGCTACTTTCTTCTTCCTCAGGTTGTGTAGCAACAGGTTGTTTTGATCCGGAAGGACCTGGTTGAGAAATAAGATTTTCTTAACAGTGTTTGTCAACCCCTCGTCCAAAGAAATTAAGTCTGGAGGAAGGTTCTCAACTGGTAACATGCGCATCTGCTCTCCAGGTCTTGTCTTTAGCTTTTTTCCTCTCTTTTGCATGGGGGGTCCATCTCTTTGAATTTCTCGAGATCTCTTGAGAAGACAGACTCTCATCGAGCAATCTTGCTGGGAATGATGGATCGTGAAAATCAAAAAGCTTCAGTAAAATGGTGGCAGGGCTAACTGGCCAAATTGCGGTTGTTCAAAAACTGATGTTAAATTTGCCTCAGTTGTTCTAGACACAGGACCTCACAATTTCAAAAAAGCTGCCAGCTGCTCTTTCGGAATTATCCCCTTTCGTTTTGATTCTTTTCTCCAGTTATCTAGAACTGTTCTTAATTTTCTCCTCAATGGGGAAGAGAAACCCACATATCATAGCCATCTGCACTATTTAAAAATATTTAGAATTTTTTGACTTTTTGCCCATCCATGAATCAAATAAGTTAAGAGATACTAATGGCGCGGGGCAATGCTAATTGCTCACAATTATTCCAAAAATAACATTTGTTGCTATTTGGAGACGATTCAATTTTATTTTAAACGGAGTCGTGTGCAACTGGACATCCAAGCTTAGTTGTCTCAGTAACGTAAGAAAGTAAAAGCTCTAGTACTAGCCAGGTATGTTATACATAGTATAGCAAATTAAGTAAATACCTGGTTTGGCAAAGGACGTTAAGCTATGCCCTTGGAACGTTTTGAAAATAATGTTTTTTCAAAAATAGATATTTCTTCATAAAATACCAATCGGTTTAGAAGATATTGAATGACCTGTTATAATGAGCTCATTTGGCTCATCTACTTTTTTTGAAGTTGGCCTTTTCTTTGTCACGCCAAAGGCAGGCTGCACAGATAGAGAAATCATCACAAAACTCTCGTAGTTCTAAACAAAAAAGTTATTGAACGTAAAAATCAATTTAAGAAGGATTGGGTGTAAGAAAATCCATCCGAATCCCCCGTGAACATATTAAAAAGTTCATATTAATACCGCGCCTTTAATTCACCTTTAATGAAAATGTAAAAAACGTGTATATGCCCCAAGTAGTTGACTTAGGGAACATGTTGAATTTAGGTAGGATGATCCATGATTGATAAAAGTCATAATAATTCCTAATTATTCACTATTACAAAAAATATAAAAATTACAACTACTTTCAGTTCCGATCGACCATCATTGGACTACTCCAGGACCTCACCTTTAGCGGCGCCACTGAAAGAAATACTCATCGGTTTGATTCAAAAGCAGCAATCGAAGAGTATTGAGGTGCATATAAATGATACCGAATGTGATATAATCAAAAGACTTTATCCAGAAATCCATATGTTTTTGTGTGTTTATAAAACATTTCAGCATTTGAAAGGTTCATGTTTGTGGTATGTATTCCATTCGTGTCTATTTACCGAGTTCATAACACAAGCAGTTAAGATATAATCGTTCTTTGAATAAATACACTAGCACGGAATCGAAACGCTTTTTGATTGATTTCCATTAATGTTGATTTTTATGATTTTAAATATACAGAGGAAATTTAAACAGATGTAGGAATCTGGTAAACTATTAACCGGCCTTTAAATTAATGGAATCCGTTTATTTATGAATTTGCATTTGTAAAAACAAATATATTATTGGGTGATTATGTATTGAACTACCTGGTTAAACATATGGAGATCTATATTTACTAAATTTAAAAGGGTTTATGTTCAAAGAATATCAAAATATATTTACAATTTTATATACTATAATAGATCTCTGTAAAGGGGCGAAAAATTGAGAGAAAATTTAATAAAAATCAAAATTTACAAAAATAAGATTTCATCCATAACAAGCAAACCACAAAATACAATATTTTACAACACGAATGCATAAGAATTGAAATTCGCAACAACTTGATAGGCACAATGATTCAGTCGCATTTAAGCCAGGGCAACTTGAAGACCAAGCAAAGCCGAGATTCATACAAACATTCACTTGGCCGTTTGGCGCTGAGGACTAATTTTGTACTCAGAGATTTAATGTTCATTCCTATTATCCTTTAGCGCAATTCAGAGCGATTTCTTTTTAATTTGCTTGATATTTTCCATTCTCAATTAAAGTTCCCAGCAGATAAACCCAAATCTTCCTTGACCATTATTCGTCATACATCCTCAAATCATGGCTCCGTTTGGAAATTTTGCAGTCATCAGAACTTAATTCATCATTAAAAATTAATTTGTCGTAGGGTAAGCTAAACAACTATTGGGCAAGCGGTAATTATTGAACAGTCTAAGTTTCATACCTAAAAAAAGATTTCTTCTACTTACCATTTAGTTTATCTAACTTCGCAGAGATGGCACCATTATCTTTTACGCGTTCGCTCTTTACCGCAACGTGAGCGCTCTTTCTGTTTTTTTCACAATACACCGGTTTTGCTCGATGTGAAAATAGTAAAGAAAAGCACGCTCTCAAACTATCGACCAATTGCCTTGCTTCCAATAATCTCCAAAGTCTTGGAACGTGTAGTCAATCAGCAACTACCCAAGTACCTTGAGACCAACAGATTAATTAGCAATAACCAATAGAGTTTCCACAAAGAGAGATCGACAGGAGATATATTGGACTATAACACTCATAGGGAGTAGGGCAATTGACAACTACGGATAATATCGAGAGATTGCGTTAGATATTTCGAAGGTATTCGACAAAGTTTAGCATGACGAATTGCTCAACAAACCGCCTTCCTTCGGACTGCCAGCCTCTCTCTGCAGCTGGCTTGCCAGTTTCCTTAAGAATTGATCTCAGCTCGTTGTAGTTGATTGGCACATATCACACATTCACCATTAACGCGGGCGTGCCTCAGGGCGTAATGCTTTTATTAACTCTGTCCCTTATCTACAGTAATGACCTGATGACCGAAACCAATAAACCTGTTTACAGTTTTGCAGATGACAGTCTGTACCCTTGCCTCCCAATTTAGATCAGAAAAAGCTTTACCAGCGACTTAGACTTATCACCGCAGATAGAAGCAGATTACAGCAATTAATCAAGATCTGGAGAGGGTTCCAACTTGGGGCGACAGAAATTTAGTCCAGTTCAATGTAGCAAAAACCCAAGGGGCCACGATTACCAAGAAAGCCAATACAGCGAGCCCTGATATCATTACGGCAGGATCGACCATTCCTTCATCCTCGTCAATCAGACTATTGGGTGTCTCGGTCAACAGTAATATGTCCTGGCATGACCATGTTGCTAACATCGCAATATCAGCCTCGCAGAAATTGGTGCGCTATTTCGCAACAAAAAACTGTATACACCGCAGCAGTTGCTGTTGCTCTATAGGGCGCAATTAAGGCCGTGCTGAGAATATTGCTCACACATCTGGTATGCCCCACCTAAGCAAAGCTTAAAGCTACTAGATTTCATTCAGAAGAGAGCTGTGGGTCTTGTCGGTGATCCAGAATTGACGCGGAATGTGGATACTCTAGAACACCTCAGACATGTTGCCGAGTTATACCCGTTTTACAAATATTTTCACGGCAGATGTTTCCCGTCATCCTGCCCCCAGCAGCGCCTGTCAGACCGTCGTCGTGACAGATAGCTAGAGCGCCCCGTGGAATTTAAGTTCCACTTCACTTAAGAACTCAGCATATTCTACAATGAACTGAACATTGAAGTATTTGCTTTGTATAGAATTGCAACAACTAGAATTCTGTAACCATGCGGTCTATAGAAGTACTTAGATCCATAAAAATGGGCTGGAAGATAGCTGTGCAAGAATTTTATGCTTGGGTTCTAAAAAATTACATTTGCTACACTTTTAGAAACAGTAATTTTTCACAGATAAAAGCCCGCAAAAATGGTTTTGAGGCAAAACTATGAAAATACAGCTTTCACGGATGAAAATGGGAAAGATTAATTTTTCTGAGCTAAAACTATGTCTAATTAATATTTCACAGGTAAAACAGTGAATAATCGTTTTTTTACAGATAAAACTGAGAAAACTTGTTTTATTTCAAACATAAGCCAAGAGAATCATGTTTTCTGAGGTGAAACCGAGAATAACAGATTTTTTACATATCAAATTGTGAATAATTATTTTTTTACAGCAAAATGTTGAGCAATAGTTCTTTTTAAATAAAATTGTGAAAATAGATTTTTCACAGATAAAGGGCGGCAATATTCTTGTTGAGCTTTCACAGATGAAAGTGGGAAGAAGTAATTTTTCTGAGATAAAACTGTGTCTAATCAATATTTTACAGGTAAAACTCTAAATAGTAATTTTCACAAATAAAACCGAGAAAACCCGAATTTTTTCAAACAGAAACCAGAAATAGTATATTGTGTAACTAGGAGAAAAGGCAAAGCATTCCTGGACGACTGTGGTAATTGCTGGACGAGGCGCAGCCTAGGCCAGCAACACAGGAGTCCAGGAATGTGCTTTTCCTACGAGTTGCACATACTATTTTTTATTCGATCGAAATTAATTAGAATACGTACTTATAAAAACAGAGCCAAATCTTACTCTAAATAAAAACGGTGTTTTAAATTTAAACTCAACATAATATCAAGTTTTGAATCGAGGGAGCTTTAAGTTTATTACGTAACTACGGAAATAGCATCTAAATGTTGCTATTGATAGACGTCAGCTCTGACAAACAAGGCGTTTGAATAGAACAGAAATGTTACATTCCCGGCCTAGGACGGGAGTGTTATATTCCCGGACAGTTATTTTCTATTCTTGTACAGTTATTGCATGTTGCCAAGCAACCAATACAATATACTGGAATCATGATTTTTGCCGTGAGAAAACACATCGGAAAGGTGTCGTTTTTCGTCCGATCGGATAAAAAATATTTTTTTTCTGAGATAAAACCGTCATGAATCAATTTTTTAGAGACACAATTATTGTGAATAATCAATTTTTTGACAGGAGTTTCAATATAAATTGTAAAAATAGATATTTCACAGATAAAAGGCGGCAAAATCGTTTTTGAGACAAAACTACGAAAGTAGAGGTAGGGGAGGTTGGCCTAAAATGACATACCATTTTCTTTCTTGCCCCCCTAAGAAAAATTAAAGAGAATTAGCAGATTTCAAGTAGAAAAATAGGTACCTCAGACAATATGGATTGGTTCTATGTAATAAGGATCTGCGATTTTAATAGTTAATTGTATTTTATTATTTTTCTAAGAAAATAAGCTTACTATGTCATTTTAGGCAGGCATGTGGATACGTATAATGACACAGTACAGAACTAAATTATTTTACTGCCTATTTATTTGAAAAAAGGTATTTTTGCAAGTACAAAACAAAATTTCAAATGCTTATTAAATACATATATCACAAACAAATTGTTTTGTTAATCTCTCAAAGCCTGCACATTCACAATGGGCCCATAACTCACTCCAGCTTTGTCTGTTGTTTTTTTTATATTTTCCGACCATCTGTGAATAATTTTTTTTTATCAGACCACAATTTAATAAATAATTGTGCATAAAGTAAGTTAGGAAAATAAATCAATCAGATAAATAGTAAATATGATAAATAAGGGCAACATGACATACAATGCCATTTTGCCCTGACTAAAGGTATGTCATTTTACACGAGAGGCCATGTTTTTTTAAAACAATAAATTTTAAACTTCGGTTAGGGTAGTTTTTAGACTGATACATGCTAATAGATAGTAGATAAGCATACCTTTCATAATTTCACATCACAATTTGCAATTATTGATGCAAAATATTTATTTGCGGTTCAATAAGAAGTGCATGCAAAAAACTTTAAGACCTACGTTCACGTTAATCGACAAAATTTTCTATACGCGTCACATTAGCCGGGTCGCAGTAATAGAGGACGATTGACACTTGTTCTGCAGACCGCAGTTTAAATGTGCTAGTTACTAACACAATGAATACGGAAATAGGCGATCTATGTCATTTTAGCCAAGTATGTCATTTTGGGCCAACCTCCCCTACACAGATAAAAGTCGGAAAGATTGATTTTTCTGAGGTAAAACTGTGTCTCATCAACATGTTGCAGGTAAAACAGTAAATAATCGGGTTTTAACAGATAAAACTAAGAAAACCCGATTTGCTGTGAAAATGGAAGTCTGAAAGAATGATTTTTCTGAGATAAAACTGTGTCTAATCAATATTTTACACGTAAAACTGTAAATAGCCAGTTTTCACAGATAAAACTGAGAAAACCCGATTTTTTTTCAGACAGAAACCAGAAAAATATATTTTTTCTGAGATAAAACCGTGATTAATCAATTTTTTAGAGACACAATTGTGAATAATCAATTTTTTGACAGTAGTTTATATGAAATTGTAGATAAAAGGTGGTAAATTCGTTTTTGAGACAAAACTATGAAAATAGAGCTATCACCGATGAAAGTCGGAAAGATCGATTTTTCTTAGGTAAAACTGTGTCTAGTTATTATATTGCAGATAAAACAGTGAATAATCGTTTTTTTCACAGATGCTGAGAAAACCCGATTATCTCAGATAGAACCCTCAAAAATAGTTTTTTCCGAGACAAAGCTATGAATAATCGCTTTTTTGCAGATAAAATTTTGAATAATCAATTTTTTTACAGGAAAATGTCGGGCAAAACTTTTTTTTTAAATAAAAATAGATTTTACATAGATAAAAGGCGGCAAAATTGTTTTTGAGGCAAAGCTATGAAAATGGAGATATCACAGCTGAAATTCGGGAAGATCGATTTTTTTGAGGTAAAGTTGTGCCTAATTAATATTTTACCGGTAAAACACTGAGTAATCGTTTTCTTACAGATAAAACTGAGAAAACTTGATTTTTTAGACGGAAGCAATAAAAATCGTTTTTTTTTTTCCTGAGATAAAGTCATGAATAATCGATTTTTTACAGATAAAATTGTGAACAATCAATTTTGTTACAGAAAAATGTCGGGAAATCTTTTTTTTAAATAAAACTGTGAAAATAGGTTGTTCACAGATAAAAAGCGGCAAAATGTTTTTAAGGCAGAACTATGATAACTGTGTCTAATTAATATTTTACAGGTGAAACAGGGAATAATCTTTTTATCACAGATAAAGCTGAAAAAACCTGATGTTTTTCAGACAGAAGCCAGAAAAATCATTTTTTCTTCAAACGTCAGTAAATCCGTCATTACTCGACTGTGTAGGCGGCCGTGAAGTTTCCTTTTTCCTCCGCCGGAGCTTTGCTTTCCACTTTTCCGCCGGCGGAGGTAAAAGTGTTGTCATAGCAACATAGATACAATACAAACAGACAACAAAATAAGCGTCAATAACTCAAGATTTATTAAACTGCAATTTGTATTTATCACTCAATTTGTGACTGCATTTCTAAAAATCACTAATTTAGGAACAAATTGGTTATTATTTAATCGAACTTAATCAATAACTGCTTATCAATACGGAATTAAAACGCAATCGGAGACGCAATCTTAAAAAAATAATTATTGTTGACAGTGTCCACTGACAGCTTTGTGTTACATTACTATAGCAACAACATGTGCCTATTCACCGACACCGGTCTAAGCCGCCTTGCGAACCCACTTATCTTTAATAATAATTAGATATTATCACTATTAAAAAGAGATGTTTTTGCATTAGTTTGTCGACATTTGAAGAAAAAACAGTATAATTTATTTGGAGGAAAAGTTACTTTTCATGGCTTGCTCTCTATTACCAGCCTCACTCCGTTCGGCTGTTAAACACGAGCGCGCCATGAAAAGTATCACTTTTCCTCCATATAAAATAATATACTATTTTTCTCCGATTGACAGCAAATATTAATTTTGCAGACACATATCGATAAGCAAAGTATTACTTTTCCTGCCTTGGCAGCAAAGTGAGTACTTTGCTGCCTAGGCAGCAAAATGATTAGTCTCCATGGGAATAAAACGTTTGTTATAAGTTGTCAAACTATATAGTTATTATGAACATATACGTTTCCATAGCAACCAACCGTTCCAACAATTGCGATTTATATCAAATATTGTTTTAATTTATCACTACAGGAAATTTAAAAAGATTGTGGGAATTGTAATAATTTGCAAATATACAATACACATATATCATTATAAACAATCGGAAAAAAATAATATGTTCAACTCGGCCGCAAAGTAGTTTGAACGCCTTAGCTGAATTCCTGACTATCAGCCGCGGCAGTCAATCTACTACTTTACTGCCTAGTAAAACAAATATCTATTTTTTTCTGAGGCAAAACCATAAAATAATAATCAATATATGACAGATAAAAATGTGAATAATCAGTTTTTTTCAGAAAAATGCGATCATTTTTTTAAATAAAATTTTGAAAGTAGATTTTACACAGAGCAAAGACTGCAAAATTGTTTTTGAGACAAAACTATGAAAATAGAGCATTCACGGATAAAAGTGGGAAAGACTAATTTTTCTGAGACAAAACTGTGTCTATTCAATATTTTACAGGCAAATCAGTGAATTATCGTTATTTCACAGACAAAGCTGAGTAAACCGGATTTTTTTCAGACAGAAGCCAGAAAAATCATTTTTTTCTGATATAAAACCGTGAATAATCTTTTTACACATAAAATTATATCGGTTGCTATCAAATATTGATTTATACTAGGGTTCTGTATTTTTAGGTATTGGATTTGGATTGCTGATGCCGTCAGTGGTTGGGAAAAAAGAGTCTTGTTATACATTATGTGTCTAAAATCTCTAGGTAACACTTGCCCATCCTGTTACCATGGATAATAAAACTATGTAGCATTTTCAAATTTTGGCATGAACAAAAAATGCTACAGCTTTGCTTAGTTTATATTTATTTTTATTTGCAAACATAATTTAGTTTGGATTATTCCAATATATGTGCAGTGTATAAAGTGCATTGCCTTGTTTTGCCTTGAAAGTTATTGAATACCCTTTCTATTTTTATATTTATGTCTCAGTATGAGGTACTAGATACTTATGATATGATAATAACATTAGGTCTGAGTTTTTTCCCTTGCAGAGTAGTAGGTGTTCGGCTAGGTTTCGGAAGCATCCTTCAAAAGTTCTGCTTATGCAATCCAATTTGCTAGCTATTGTCTTCATAGATTTTAATACTTGAGCTCTCTTTAAATTACTCAGAGAAATGCTCACAAGCTTTTCTTCGATCTAAAAGTTAATAAAAACTTAACAATTTGTTCAAACCAATTGCTTGCAATATCTATCTCAAACAATTTGGAGATCGTAAGAGTCATCCAAGGTATATTGTATTTAATTTAACTAATTGTGTCGGTGTATTATTTCTCTTTGTTTTCTTCATCTTTCGAAAAGATTTCGTTTTTATTTTATTTTAAGTGTCACTCACCAATGAGTTTAACAGTTAGACGGACACAATATATGGTTTTGACAGTCAGACAAGTTTCATCGAATCGACGTTCCCAAGTAACGGTTCTCTGTAGATTTTTTTAAGGCGTTTTTACTTGCTGCTTGGCGAATATGGTTTAGAGAAGTTCGATTAACCGAGCTATGACGGCAGATGGCTCATCATGCACTTGGACTCGTTATTTCAACTAAGTTAAGTTGGCAACTATGTTTCGGAGGACGGTGCTGAAATTTGTTCCGCAAGTGATCAGGGTTTTCTTTTTTTAGGCCGTGCCGTCTAGGCGACGAGTCGAGAGGTCCGCATCCTTTGTGGAGCCTTTTCGAGGTGACTCATCCTCATGAACTGGTTCAAATAATTAGTGTTATTATTTTATGATATTTTTGTTATCCTTCTGTATTTTGACCCTAACCAGTGCCATGGTGACTACCTATAAAAGTTCTTGTTGAGTTACGAGAATCCTACCTCCACGTGGTAAGTCAAAAAATTTTCATGCTGTCTTCAGTGAAATTAATTGTGTCTTCAATCTTTTTAGAAGGATTCCCGTTGCTGTTGCTCTAATATGGCTGATCCTTATAATTGACTGTTATTGGTTTTGAAGAAATGTCTCTCGAATGGACACTATGCCTTATTCCACTGGCCTCTACCAGGAAGGAAAGTGGTCTTAGAATCCTATAGATTGTTCTTTAGGGAAGATGAAAAGCTAGATAGGTTATGAGTAATCTTTTCAATGCTAGATATTAATATTTTTGCTAAGACAACCAATTGTTTTTAGGGTCCTCTCCACGGGTACCGCTCTAGCATACGTATATCTCTTTGCTTAACTGCGATATTTATTTTTGCGTGTTTTGCATTAGAACCCCCACTTGCGTGTTATGCCCTTAATGCTCATCGTCGGCTGAATGTTTGGAAAGGTCAGGTTATGATTTGAAGTGCTTTGGAGATGCATGGACCGTACATATACTAATACTGGTATTTATTTGGAGAATATTTTAACATTAAGAATACCTACTTCATGATTTGTAAGTAATATCATTTACACATTTGTAAGGCTTCCTTGGCAAATTTGGATTTTCTACAGATCTTGTGATTATACACATGTCTTATTTTATATCCTAGCGGCAGAATAAAATTCATGAATTTTAAACCATGTGCGCTCTTTACCAACTCGTTATTTTAGTAACCTATTACTGGGTATATGCAGAATATTTGTCTAACAGTTTGCATCTGACACCATTGTTGATAATAGTCAATATAATGTAACATTTTTTCTATTGATTTATTGTTTATACACGTTATTGTAATTGTACTGTATAATTGTCTTTTTTACATATCATGGGATCTCATCATTGGTAGGGAAAGAATAAAGTATTTATTTTTGGGAAATATTATGCCTTATTGAAAAGCTACTCCAAGAATTACTTTTCAGGATTTAATATCATTGTAGATTTTTCCTAGTTGAGTCTCAATTAACTAGGTCGCGCCTAATATCTTTATTAAAGTGCACCGAGGATCCACAAACCTAGCTCTCCACTGTATTACTGGTTGCCGTTCACATCTATTGGTAAGTTTGCTAAATGGGTTTAGGAAATGTTGTCACAA
>JAEQML010079710.1:0-11886 GCA_016904865.1 Pissodes strobi | reverse complement strand
TTGAAAACGGTGTCCGAATAGACACCGAATCGACGAAACTAGGTACACATTTCATTAGGGTCACTAAACTTGCACTTGTGCAGTTTACATCCTTGAGCCGGGGCCGAAGTGGCTCTATAACAATCCAAACAAAATTTCAATCATTTGTGGAGCCAAAGGCAATCAATTCCAGGGTAAGGATTAAGTTTTTACTCCCACTCGACTTTCCACTGATACACCCCTGTATGAGAAATTCCAGCACCATCAGTTTTAAATTTTTAATTAAGCAAACGATATTGTTGCGAGAAAAACCTACATATCGATTTTTATAAAGATATCTGAAATAAACTCGGTTTTAAAGATCATAGATAAAAATTATAATATGGCCTCCAAAATTTTTTTATATGTACCGAACCGAGGTATGAACACAGAAGCGCAAATGCGTAAAAATAGTTTTTATTTAATATCCTTAATATCTTAACTATGAATATGAATCTGAGTATGAATCTCGATGAATTCAAGATATAGAGGGGCAAACGGTAAACGAGGAAGACAGACAAGATATTGACAATGAAAATAATGCATTTGAGGATTTATAAGGTATTACTGAGTTAAATATTAAGGAGCAAAAAGAAACAAAACGAAGATCGTTCTTTTCTAGGTGTTAAAGTCAACAAAGAAATGCTAGTAATGAAATCCACTTGTTTATTTGCTCTTTTCTAACAAGTTAGGAAGACTTTCAAGCGAATGGGGGGGTTCCTTGAAAAACAAAAATAAGAAGTAAAAGGAAGATAAAATATCAACAAAGGCTTTATTGATATACGTTTGGAAAATTATTATTTACGGACATGGTACATTGATAGAGTTGTAGAGGATGGATTGATAAGAGCTCCAACAAAATTAAATTCCTTAAAGTCGTCCCTCGACACCTATTTGGCCAAGAGAGAAAAATGAAGACATTCAAATAGTGGAAAATAAGTTCACATTTTATGAGCCAATACCACTATTGAAAAATGAGCATTTTTATCTAAAACGGCATCAAAAATTAGAAATCGAACAGAAATTTAAGGCTGCAAAAAATAGCTTCAAAGATTATTTGTAATTAAATGCACAAGTTCCTATTTCTGATGTTGGCTGTTTTTCTGACCTGCTATTTTTGAACTAGACCATTTTAAAGTTAATTTATTGAGGTCAATTTTGCGTATTGGGGTCATACTTACCTATGTTTTTAAGTTTTTTTTTTTGTATTTTTTGATATTATTTTTTTTTATATTTGTACCTATTTTCCATTAAAGCACAGTCTAATCCAAATAGGCTATGTTTTTTTTTCTGTTTATCTTATAATAAATTTGAAACAAACAACTGAGCATCAAAAAGCAGTGAAATAGGACACCCTGTATACCGGGTGACCGCGAGATTACTAACCAGGCGTTTATTTAATTATACAACGCAATATGGGGAGCTTACCGGAATGTCCATCAAGAAAAGAATAGGAGTAAAAGCAATAATTAATGGGTCACTTTCGATCCAACCAGAAATTATAGAAACTTTGTTATTTTAAATGAAACACCGGACAGATTTTTGCGGTATATTAACTATTAAACTACTAAAACTTTCACTTTCAGTTTACCTGTAGGTAATCCGGAAATGTTTAAATTTGACACTTAACCAGCATCCACTTAAATAATTTTAGTTGCACGTCCTGTATCCGAAACTATCATAGATAGGTATAGGGAGGGTTACATGACTTAGATTTTGATGAATAGGTAAAATCGAAAATAGCAAAAATATACAGGTTGTTCCATTTAAAATACCTATAACACAGTTTCCATTACGTCGGGTATGATCAGAAGTGATTAATTACTGTTTTTACGCCTACTTTTTTTCCTTATAGCCGTTCCTGTAAGCTCCCTAAATCTCAAAATATATATTTCTAATGACGTTAAAAACGCCTGGTCAGTGGTCAGTATAATCTCGAGGTCACCCGGTATACCTATATAATTTTTGAACCAAAACATTCAAGAGATTTCCAAAAGGCCACAAATAAGCTATTTCATTTTGATGTTACCTAAAATTATCCTGTTCACAAAGTTGTCATAAACATGAATCCATTGCCAGAACCATGTCTCTGTGCTCATTGGTTTGTTTCATAATAATTAACAAAATATAGTAGATAAACTACCCTAGAACTTTTTTATTTCTTTTTTAATTTTTAGGATAGCTTTAAATTTGAACCTGGTTGATAATGTAAAATATTTTATCTCTATTGATGATTTTTGTTTAATCAAAGTCCATGTTTTAACAATTCTAATTTCTATATTTTCATATTGGAGAATATTTCTAGTTTCCTTAACAAACCGACCTATAGTTCCCTAAACCCGAGCGTAAAACCAAGAATACGTTTTGCAATTTGCAAGACACTTTAAAAGAACATGAAAACGCTTTCGCAATCTTTAGAAATCCCTCGCAATCCTTGTAAGTCTTTCGCAATCCTTTGAGAGTCTTTCGCAATCCTTGGGAGTTCTTCGCAATCCTTGGAATTCTTTCGCAATCTGTCGCAATCCGTCGCAATCTTTCGCAATCCCTCGCAATCTTTCGCAATCCCTCGCAATCTTTCGAAATCCCTCGCAATCCTTTACTTTTCGCAATCTTGTCACAAATTTTACCCTAGTGATTACCCCCTCGATTTTTCCATAGTAGAAAAAATTTCGTATGCTACTCATGTGTAAAGTACCCTTTTTTATTCATGGGATTGTCGCATTCGCCTACGGCTCGTGCGACAATATTCCCATTCATAAAAAAGGGTCACTTTACACACTTGTTGCATAAATAACTATTAAAGCATGCAAATTGTAAAAATCTTTCTTCACTCTTGCGGTTGCCATATCGGCCTTATCGGTATGCGTATCAATAAAATTATGCAAAGCACTTAAATTAGACATTACACGAGTATATTGCAAAGGAGGTTCATTGGCATGCTACCTTAATTGATCTAAATCGAATAATAGACCATTTTCATCGTTGGTCTCTTTCTTTTCTACCTATCACACTACTCGTACCGATTAACAATCGATGTTTCCGGTTCGATTTTTCGAATTTCGGTTCGTTTTTTGAACAGACGGATGAAACCGACAGGGTTCTCACGGTGTAATCCCTTTCAAAAATCCACCAAGATTGCGCCACTTTATGTCATTGGTCATAAAGAATTACTTTTTAAAAAATTGTTAATTTTATTTAAATTGAAAAAATACAATATTTAAAAGCTGAATAAAAGCGTGTTTATCTTTTACTGTCTATGCCGATTCTGAAATCTAAACTTTCACACAGTTCTTCCTTCAAACATCAATTCTGGGCAAACTGCTTGGGTTGCAATGTTGAGTCAGCTCGGTTCACACGGGAAGCAATGAGAGACGTACATAACTGTGCTATGCCACAAAAAACTTCACATCATCCCCTTTAATTTTTGTATTTAACGTTTTTTTCTACAACGTCAATTGGGAAAGTTGAAGGGGGTCTATTTATAGTAAAACACCCTGTACGTTATAGCATTTTTGAATTCACCTTAGAATTATAAATAAAGTAATACCAGATTTTTTGAAACTAGTTCTAACCGTTTTCGGCTTACATGTTGCTACTTTGGTTTTTGGAAATTGTAAAAATATGTCACTTCCGGTTAAACGGGAAGTCACTATATATAAAGAATGATATACCATACAAGCCGTTTTATTCAAAACAGTAGCACTTATAAAGCACAGGGTGTTAATGCTAAAATTGTAATTTTTGAAATACCAAAATAGCGAAAGCTGTTAGAGCTAGGTCCTACATATTATATTTGTAATTTTAAGAAAAAAAATATTTTTAGCAGGTTTAAGATTTTTGAGCGCTGTTTCAACTCCCCGATTTAATGATACTACCTACGCATTGATCTGTAAATAACACATCGGATTTAAGATATTCCCATAAGAAAAGAGAGAAGTCAAATTTGAGTTTGTCTTAATTCAACGAATTTGGGAACTGAATTTGGCAATGAAACTAATAGTCGCATCGGATTTAAAATGTGACAGTTCAACTCTTAGAAGAGGATTCAAAGTGAAAGAGAAATGTCAAGTACTACAAATTCTGCCATGAAAATGCAGGTTTTGTTTTTTTTCTTGCGGGTAGCTTTGGAAGTCTCTGGAATTTTATAACTCTCGTAACCACATATATCCGATTAGTAAATGGCGCAACTAACATATTTCATGTAAAATCACACATTTTTGTAGATTATTAAGAACCCCGTCTACTTGAACTCATTTTTTGCTTACTGCTGTCCACGACTCGTTAAAGAAACCGTGCGCCGACTTAAACTTATATTATAACTAAAAACAATGACACCTCTTTTCAAACGAAAGCTTAAGAAAAAGTAAGATGAAGTCATATAACTATTTTGGCCCATCTTAAGTAGTTTTCACGCTACAGACTGCTAAATTTGAAAAATATCTTTCAACTGTCAATATTTCGAAAACAAATGGGCTGATTTAAAAAAATCAAACCCCAAATAAATTATTAAATGAGCTATCACAATATAGTGCGCCAAGCGAGTGAACCTTAACAACGGCTGAAGGGGGTAGAGGACTAGCACGTAAAAAATCTTGCCTTCCCATAGGCGCACGAGGTTATTCTTACCATATTATTATTGATAATATTGATTAGTTTAAGACGTTAAAATTAATTACAGTTTTTTTTATATTACAGTCTTATAGTACAAAATATGTCATATAATAATATCTCATTTTTATAATAAGGATAGTATTCTATGATATTATTTATTGTATGTATTACATAAATATGTTGTAGTAATAAGTAGAGTTCGTTTCCCGAAGGTTTTGTATTTACGTCATTGATGACATCGCTTAATTTGGAAAAAAACGGTTTATCGTAGCTAGCGTTCAATTTTTGTATTAAAAGTTAGGCAATATTGAAGCAAGTATGTTCCAAAACGCTCTTTATAGAACGTTCGGAATTGTTTTGTAATAAAAATTTTAATTTAGAGAGTTCAGTTAAGAGACTTAGACTTAGTTAACCGCGTATAATAATACCAAATGCAAAAAAATATAAGAAAGGTTAAAAATCTTCAAAGATATCATCAAATTAAGGGTCTGATGATATATAGGTTGTGTCGATTTTGCAAATTTTCTTTTTTTTTTCGCTAGAAAAGGGGTGTCCTATAGAGTAGCTTAAGCCAAAAAAAATCGGAGGATTCGCCACATTTGAGCCGAAAAAATATCCGCGTTTTGAGCCTAAATTGCCCTAGAAGGGCAAACTTCCACTACGACTTTCCCAGGTGTAACGTGAAAATATTGAAATTGTAACGTGAAAATAATGAAATTTTAGTAATCGACACCGGGGGCCTGGCACAGTGTTTCCAAAAGTTGCGCATTTTCTTATGGGGAATAACAGTGTTGTTTACTATTTAAGTATATTTAATATTCCACTTCACGCATGACCCTCCGCTCGCTTCGGGGGCGCAACCAAACAAAACTAACCCAAGGCATGCCGGAAATAAAAAAAAAATGAAATTTGCCAGTCGAAAATGCAAATATTTTTTAGTTTGTTTTTCCTCATTTGGGAATGTCTTGGGTTAGTTTGGGTTAGGTTTGTTTGGTTACGCTCCCGGAGCGAGCGGAGGGCCATGTATGAAGTGAAATATTTGATGAATATATACATACAAAGGAATAGTGTAATCGAATGAGTGTCTCTTTTATTCCGATGAATGAATGCAAATGTACATTAAACAATCATCCAAGCAGCCACGTTTACCATACGGCGGGCAATGATATCATTATGGCAGGATCGACCATACCTTCATCTTCATTCAATCGGACTACTGGGGGTCTCGGTCAACAGCAATATGTCCTGGCATGACCACATTGCTAACGTCGCAAAATCAGCCTCCCAGAAGCTTGGTACGCTATTTCGCAACAAAAAATGTATACACCGCAGCAGTTGCTCTTGCTTTACAAAGCGCAAATAAGACCGTGCTTAGAATATTGCTCACACATCTGGGGTGCCATGCCAGAGCACACCCTAAAGCTACTGGATTCCGTTCGGAAGAGAGTTGTGTGTCTCGTCGGTGACCCGGAGTTGACCCGGAATCTGGATAGTCTGAAACACCGCAAACATGTGACCGAGAAATCCCTGTTTTACAGATACTTTTACGGCAGATGTTCCCAGGATTTGGCCCGCCTTATCCCGCCCCTGACAACGCCTGTCAGACAGTCACGATAGACGGCAAGAGCGCACCGGTTCGTCGTACAACTGGAAACACCTAGAACATCGCTTTACAAGAACTCCTTTGTCTGGCGCACTGCATCAGTGTGGAACTCACTCCCAGGACGCATATTCGGATATAACAAGCAAGATATTCATTCGACTATGCCGAACGTTTCTTCATATGTGACGTGCACGATAGCATTTAGTCGGATGTCGTGACTGTTACATAGAATCAACAAATAAGTCTTCAATTATTTAAACACTTCACGCATGGCCCTCCGCTCGCTTCACTCTCTATCCGGGGGCTCAACAAATAGGAACTAACCAGGTGCTAACCAAAACTAACCCAAAATTTTTATTTTATTTTTTTTTATTTTGGGTTAGTTTTGGTTAGCACTTGGTTAGTATCTGTTTGTTGAGCCCCCGTAGCGAGCGAAGCGAGCGGAGGGCCATGCATGAAATGTTAAAATAACTGAAGACTTATTTGTTGATTCTATGTAACAGTCACGATATCTGACTAAATGCTATCGTGCACGTCACATATGAAGAAACGATCGGCATTGCCGAATGGACATCTTGCCTGTTACATGCGAATATGCTCCCAAACTAACTATTCAAGAACCGTGTCAATCAACATCTTCGCACACGCACCGCTCGTCGAGCAATATAGGATGTGCTACTGCCATAAAAAAAATCATTCACCTAAATAAAAAAAGAGTAGAAACACTTATAGCACAGCTTATTCACTGCCAGCTAGTCAACTCTATCGAAATCGGAAAGTTGGAGTGTCGGGCACTGCGCCCTGAGCGGTTCAGGTCCACAGTTGAATTTAAAATGAATTTTCGCTTCAAAATACATGACAAATTCGTCCGAAGCCTCGGCTATCGCCCTGAGAGGTTCGGAAATTTCGGATTTTTATACAATTGTGCGTTTTAAAATCGTTTTTAAACGGATTTTAGACGATAAAATAGTTATTTATGCAACAAGTGTGTAAAGTGAACCTTTTTTTTTTATGAATGGGAATATTGATAAAAAAATTTAATTGAAATTGAATAAAAAAAAGGGTACTTTACACATGAGTAGCATACAAAATTTTTTCTACTACCCAAAAATATATGAAAAAACTAAAATATTATTAAATTACTTTACGCACTAGTGCGTAAAATAAATTATTTTACACACTAGTGCGTAAAATATATTATTTTACGCATTGCCCTAAATGTCAAAAAATATGTCAGATTTACTTTACGCACTAGTGCGTAAAATAAATTATTTTACGCACTGCACTTTAAAAAAACCTATTTTACGAATCTTAGAGAGTGCGTAAAGTGAGTACTTTACGCACGGTAGTAGAAAAAGCTTATTTTAAATTAAACGAACTGTCAAAAGTATTATTCAGATGCCCAGGCGTTTAAAACAATATTAAGTCATGACCCTCTTCTAAAATTTGCAAAACTTGGTTATTGACTTTCCCAAATCAAAGGATGCCGCCGCAAGATGACTAGCTGGTAGCGAATAAGCTGCGCTTATAGCGCACCATTTTTCTAATGAATTTTGCTAACGGAACTACAGTAAACGTCTGGCAACAGTGTGCCTTCTTAAAAATCTTTGTTTTGGCTATTGTGACAGTAAAAAGGAGGATGGATATTTACAAGTAAAATTTAATTTTGTTTAATGGGGCTATGGCTATGAGTTGCTTTAAATTAGGACCGGAACAAAACGGAGGTCTCTCGTTCGACGCAAATGTATCCTAGTTAATATTTTCATCCGACAATTGATTTTCAGATGTGTTTTGTCTATATTTCTAGTGCTTTTGTGAAGTGGTGCTGAAAATTTGTGTCAAAACTCGAACTTTGAGGGCATTTTTGCGGTTCAAATGTAGCGGATCTTCCGACTTTTTTGGCTTAAACTACTATATATAGGACACCCCCTTTCTAGTGAAAAAAGAGAATTTGCAAAATCGACAAAACCTATATATCACCAGACCCTACAAACCAAATAATATAAATAACCACACAGTTCGGCATCGGCAATTTCCACGCCAATGGCTAAAGCAAGTCGCTGCCGAAATTTTAAAATATGTAAAAAAAATTAGGTGTTGGTCTAGGGTCAAAGTGTATTTAATATATCCTGCGACCAATCACGAAACCGCCTCCCCGCTAAAAATCAAGTAAACGTCGCACTGTTGCCTATTGTCGCGTATTTTAAATAGCTTGAAGGCGAATAAAATATAAACATTATAAATATTATAGTATAATTATTCCGTATTCCGTATTTCCCTGTGTAAATAAAATAGTAAATAATAGAAGACACTAGTATTAAGGAAAATAACAAAATTAAGTATTCAAGTAGGAAATATAAATATGTAAATTCACTATAGGAAACTAGACAGAAAATAAATTCGGATTATTGGGAAAAAAATGTGGCAGCGTCTAAATATGCGAGGACATTTTTTGCCCGCATTCTTTCAATGCAGGTTCTTTCATTTGGCAAACAGTACATACCTTTCCTCTTGAAAAAAGAACTGAGGGTGGTTTTTAGCCCCAAATAAGGGGTAAAATTTATCTAAGATTGAATATTTTTTATAAAATTTGAAATAAAAAAAGCGTTATTTTATTTTTTTTGCAAACGCGTGTTTTCATAATATAGGATTTATTGGAATTAAATGTTCCGCCCTGTATATTATTCTGAGTAATCGGAAGAATGAAGTTATTATACTTTTGAACGGACATAGTCAAGATGCCCTATTTTAAATTTTTGTTTTCTGATTCTTTAATAATTACGTAATATTGTAATACAAGTTCGATATGTTTAGTCTCAGTGTTTAACTCTAAAATGGGTGAATAGCCGACATTACGAGCTAAAACGTTATAGCGACGATTGAATTGTGACTATCAAACGCCACGATTATAGTAAATGTCAAATAGTTGTGGTAAACTCCTATAATTTAATAGACAGAAATACCTACCTATAACTACCAAAGTTTGACATTTTCAGATGTGGCTAAAAATATCCTCAAATGGAAGCTTAAGAAAAAGTAAGATAAAGTCATATAAACTGTTTTGGCCTATCTTAAGCAGGCTGCCAGGCTGCTAAATTTGAAAAATATATTTTTAACGGTCCATATTTCGAAAAGAAATGGGCAACTTTTTAAAAATCAAACCCCAAAATAAAATACTTGAAAGAACCTGTCAAATGAGCTATCACAATACATATCCTTTCTCTTGAAAAAGGAACTGAGGGTGGTTTTAACCCCAAATAAAGAGTAAAATCCATGTAAAAAATAACATTCATATTCATGTTCCACCCTGCATATTATTCTGAGTAATCGGAAGAACGAGATTATTATACTTTTGAACGGACACAGTCAAGATGCCCTAATTTATATTTTTGTTTTCTGATTGTTTAATAGTCATGTATTATTGTCATACAAGTTCGTTGTGTTTAGTCTCAGTGTTTAACTCTAAAATGGATAAACAGCCGACATTACGATCCAAAACGTTATAGCAACTATTGAATTGTGACTATTAAAATGCCACGATTATATTAATTGTCAAATAGTATAATTAAATAAACAGAAATAAAAAATCCTACCTGGTAGTAATACCAAATAGAGTAGCGTTGATGGGATATTACTACATAATTTGACGGAGTACGGACATGCTTGCATACTATGAGAAATTACAAATATAATGAAGTGATATTTTAAGGGAAAATATTTGCCTATTATGTTTCTGAATTTAACCTTGAATCTAAAAATAACTCGGGCGTCACAACGAACGTATTACATAGTTTGGGTTAGTAACGACGGGCTTTACAACATGCATTTTACATATTTTGTGAAATATGCACGGTGGTTGATATTAAGCAAAGTTCTCGAATTAGTATATGTACCGGGTGTTTTCTTATATTTTGCGCCACCAGTGGAACTTCCATTTTTCGAGAAACTTTAAATAGGAAAGCTTTAGCGATTAACAAATGATTATCGGAAATCTGTAGACTAATGTCAACTTTTATTGAAGTGAAAACTTCTTTAGCGCCGCGTCATTGGGAGTGATTTGAGACTCGATGAAATAGAAAAAGTGACACTATTAAAAGATATAGATCTATAGGATGTAGCCTGCGAGGGAATGAAACAGAACACAGTTCCGGTAACACATATTGAAGCAGGAAAATTAAATGTTATTTTCATTTAGTGTGTTAATTTAAATGCCAAGAAGCTTCTAGTTATTATGAATATGCATGCAAAGCCGCATAACTATTAAAATAATTTATTATATTTCCGAATAAGTTCGGAGTTAGAGTATGAGTATGCCGCTTATCTTTTAAGAGATAAATTAAAATAGCATTGTTAGATTTAGGTACTACACAAATATTAATTTTTATTTCGATGACAATCGGCCTAAATACCTTCAAATATCTATTTGAAAAGTGAATGAATATTCACGTCCCGTCAGACTATATTATGGATCATTTGTAATTAAATATGTTCTACACACAGTCAGGATAAATTAATTATCTGATTTTGCCTAACATACTTCGAAGATGATCATAAATGAAAGTAAATTTTACGTGTTTGCCAAGAGTACAAAGTGAAAAGTAGTCGTTGGATCACTGAAGTTAAGCAACGTCGGGCGTGGTCAGTACTTAGACGGGTGGTAGCTTGGTTTAGTTTTATGAAGGTTCCACTTCTACCGCGTGTGAACTCTTTTTAATTTAATATAGTTTTCAATATCGCTCTGCTGAAGTTTTTACTTCTGTTGTGCGGTTTTATGCACACACCTTTTTTAATAAAACAGCCTGCATATTATTATAATTTTGTATTATACGTAAGATTCTAAACAGATTTCCTGTGGGATGTCATTCATTTTTAACGAGATATCTGATGACACTGACTGACGATTGGCACCATGAGTACTAAATTTGATACCTTGGATTGATAGTACCCACCAAGGTACCAAATTTTGATAAGTAAGCACCATTAAATAGTTTTATAAATGTTAAGATAGGAATGTGAAACGAATATTGCTTTATCTCTGAACGTTTTCTTGCTACAAAGGCACAAAAGAGCCAAAGAGCCTATTTTCATCTGTTTATAAATTCGAAACTAACCATTTCATAAGTATGACATCATATATAGAATCTGTATAGAATATTATGTATAATAAACAATTATAATAATACACAGGCTGCTCCATTTAAAAATAGATAAGGTTGATCCAGTGCAACTATAATGACCTCATTAGCAATATTTATTAAGCGTACCATAAAAAGCCCAAGAAGACAAACACAATATTCTCCTGAAACTATTATTTCAATAACCTTGAATCTAAAAATAGATACTAAAGTGCTAATAGCTATAAATTAAAATGGCAACACCGCTGGGCTTTCCAGTGTTACTTTGATGTATATTTGAAAACAAGTGGGCTTTTGAACAACCCTAAGATATCTTTTTTGGGCTTCGGAACGTCAAAAAGTTTCTATTCGTTTTTCTGTAAGGAAATCATTGCCCCTCTCCTTTCCCCTCTATAGGTTTTCGATGATTTTAAGACTATAGGTAAAAAGTATACTCGCCTAAACGCCCTGCATCTGCCGGGCTCCAAAACGCCCCATTGGTCTCCGGGTTTTACTTCGTACTATTTATAGGTATATATA
>JAEQML010079709.1:0-11888 GCA_016904865.1 Pissodes strobi | reverse complement strand
GGCCATAATTTAAGATACCGGTATTTCAAAGATCACCTGCTACAAAAACGGATGTACATAACTTGAAAGCAAAAAAAAATTGGTATACGTGAACTATGAAGTTTTGAGAATATAGAAATTGTTTTTCGTTAAATGTGTAGTAATGTAGTTGAGGGATTTTTAATTAAAATTAAAAAAAAAATAGCATTAGCCCCACGGTCACGAGTTCAAAAACGTTTCGGTTACTTCTGTTTAATGTAAGTTTCGGGCATGAACGTAAAAGAGAGGAGAAGTTTGTATTTGTGATTATTTTTAGGCGAAATTGACGCTATCCAGCACATGTTTTAAACTCTACTACTTTTATTAAATTAAATGATACTACAAACAATAATAGATAAACACAAAAATGGGCAGTGTGTGAAGGTAAAAGTAAGTTGACCGTTTAAACGGCCCCAAAACAAAACAAAAACCTGGAAACTTGTGTTTGGATAGCTCAGCAGGAAAGTCTGATGTTTTCGAAAAAGCTCTGCGATACGTTGTAATAAGTTAAAATAGGTAAGGATCTAGGAAAGGTTAAACAAGTGGTAAGAGACGCGGTCATTGTATTTTTTTATTTGGTGTTTAGCATGGTAAAAAGTAGGAAATACGTTATATTATGGAGAAACTTAGCGCGGCTCCCTTAACCCCGGAATTTAGGAAAGTTTGTCTAATTGTTTGTAAAATAATACTTTATTCATATACATTACTTATGGCATAGCTCGTTTTGCTCTGTGCTATAATGTGTTTAAGTAACAATAATTGTTTTTAACTTTTAAATATTATTATACTTCTTGGCAAAGAGTTTACTGAATTAGCAGTAAATCTAAGTTCTCTCTATCCAGATAATAAGGTATTATTTCAAAAACAACTTGGTTTGGTATATACACTGCTCGTCAAAAAAAAAACTGAAATTGCTGAACTTTTCGGATCCCGAAAGGTCGCTAATGAGGCTGTTGTTTCGATATTATTCATTTTATACAGTGTCAAAAAAAGTATGCAACATATGGGAAACTTCTTTATTATTAGTTTCTCAGAAAATTTTATTCTTGATAAAAGTTGGTGCTTGTCCTAAAACAATAAATGAGTATTTCAGATTTTAAGTACGGCTTTTAGTGCGGGAGCTAATGTCATTTCCCGGAATCGCGTCAAGGATGAAGTAAAGTCAAAGTCAAAAAATGTTTTATTGTTCAAAAAAAAATAAAATTTTTCTTGACAAAGCTAAAAAATGTTGTCCTGAATAAAATCAATAATTTAACATTTTTTTTTTAAACAGGCTAACAGTGATTTAAAATGAGTCAATAACATAAATATACAAAGAAATCAAAATAACATAAGAAATACAAATAAAACTTAAATTACTAAATGAAAATAAACACCTATAATTGTTAATAATTGAAATCACAGTTAAAACATATAACTATCACAGCTGAGAAAGATTAACAATCATTAGGTTCTATTTGATCATTTTAAAAATTGGCGGAAAAGTACTCCTCTATGCTGTAGTATGCCTTTGAATACAAAAACGCCTTTACCTGTCTCTTAAATAGTGCAAATGATGATATTTTACGAAGTGAAATAGGAAGATGATTAAACATGTTCTTGCCATTATAATAGATTGAATTTTTTGTAAGAGCAAAAGCTGGAATAGGAAGATTAACAATAAATGAGGAACGCGTATTGTTCGTATTAACAGAGTTAATTATTGAGGCGTATTTTCTATACATTAAACATACAGTTTCCAAAATAAAAAGGCAAGGCAATGTTAATATTTTTTCCCTTATCAAGTAGGGTTTGCAAGATTCCCTATAACCCAGTCTGCACAAGATTCTGATGGCACTTTTGCAGCACAAAAAGAGATCTGTACAAATAACCTGCACAATTTCCCCAAAAGCAGATACCATATCTTAAATGAAAGTCGATCAATGCAAAGTAGGCACTCTTAGTTATTGATTTGCCCAGCTCACCCTCTATGCTGCGCAAAGCAAAACAGTTAGAAGACCACCTTGATGATAATACCTCCACATGTTTATCAAATCTTAGCCTAGCATCTATATACAAACCCAGAAATTTATTTCCATTTACTGACATAATATGGTCCTTACCCAAACATACATTGTTTAGCTGACATTTAAAATGTAAAATATTAGTTTTGGAGACATTAAAGGACAAACAATTACAATCACACCATTCTTTAATATTAGCTAGATCTCAATTAATCATATCTCTAAGAGTATCACCATTACTGTTATGTCAAAGAAGAGTGGTATCATCGGCAAATCAGGTACACTGACCACTTTTTATCACTAATGGCAGGTCATTGATATAAAGCAGGAACAGTAGCGGACCAAGCACAGACCCCTGAGGTACACCAGAAGAAATAGGAAGTTCATTTGAGGAGATGTCATTAAAGATTACCCTTTGACTTCTGATAGACAGGTAAGATCTTAACCAGTCCAAGATGCATCCCCGAAAGCCATAGGCTTCTAGCTTCCGCAGCAGTATTTCATGAGGTACACAATCAAAGGCTTTTGCCAAATCACAAAATACCACTGCGGCAGCCTCACCATCATTCAGTCTTAAATAAAGTTCCTCAAGCAGATGAAAGATTGCATCCCCCGTGCCCCTGAAAAACTGAAAGCCAAATTGCGATTTATTCAATATATTGTTAACCTCCAGAAAATCAGCCATTCTATTTTTATAAGCTTTTCAACAATGACGGAAGCAACCTATAGTTAGAAACGCTATCATCACCCTGCTTGAATATAGGTGTGACAATGGCCCTTTTTAACAAGTCAGGAAAATTGCCATTCAAAACTGACTTATTAATACAATCTGCCAATGTTGAAAGGGCTCCTATGGGTAGGTTCAGAAAAATATTAATTGATATTCCATCCCATCCTGTAGATTTTTTGTTTTTAATCCGGCTTAGAGTTTTCAAAAGTTCTTCAGCTGTAACGGCAATAAAAAAGAAAGTTTTATTAACTGATACTCTCTGCACAAAAGATAAGGGATCAGTTGGACTTGGTGGGATGCCTGATGTGAGTTGGGAGGCAATAGAGCAATAGTAAGAGTTTATGGTATCAGCTCCAAGTTGAGAATGATGTTTCTTTCCTATTTTACATCGTAGAGAGTTTACTATTTGCCAGGCCTCTCTTTGTTTGTTATTTGCGTCAGCCAACCTATTCTTATAACAATTGCTCTTAGCAACTTTTAGAATTTTTCGATATATACTGCGGTATTTATTGAAATAATTTAGAAAAACGGGGACATTAACGAAATATTTACCATGGAGACATCTCATATTCTTAGCAGTTTTCTTTATACCTTCGGTAATCCATGGCTTTCTCTTTTTAGATTTTAAAGTCAAAATAGGAAATGTAATATTAAAAACACGTCTTAGCTCTTGGTAAAATGTAAGCAATGGATTATCATTTATGCACAAAGATCTCCAATTTATCATTGCACAAGACTCAGTAAAAGATTAAAAATTTTTTTCACTAAAAAGGCGGCCACATCTTCTTTTTTGTTTACCACCAGCAACATCGTGAGCACCGTTCAGCTGAAATTGACTAAAAACTGCCTCATGGTCCGAGAGACCCGCATTTAGGACTGAACATGACACATTATTCTCCTCATCCATGTTTAACACACATAATCCAACACAGATGCAGACTCTCGTGTTACCCTAGTGAAAAAGTTAACATGCATTTTTATTCCATAAGAGGAAAATAAATTATCCAGAGATCTCACTACCCTTAGATCTTTGTTATCATAATTAATATTGAAATCCCCTTGGATAATCACAGATGCCTGAGGAGGAATTAAGTTTAGGAGCAGTTCCAGCTTAATCAGGAAAGTATCGCAGCAAAAACTAGGAGAACGATAAACACATACAATAAATAAGTTTAAAATACTAGAAAACATGACACATGACTCAAAACACATCTCACAACAAACATCATTAAAATTCAACATATTTCTAAATCCAAATCGATCTACAGCAGAATCATGTATGAGTATCATTGTACCACCATGTAAGGAAACACTTCTGCAAAATTTACTTATAACTACATAGTTTGGTATATAAATAGGTTCATCAGGTTTCAACCAATGTTCAGTTAAAAGTAAAACTAGAGGGTAATTTAAATGAGCCAAAAATATATCCAATTCATTGCATTTACTTCTTATGGATTGGATATTCAGCAAGAGGGTGGTTAAAGTGGGTGACTTATTTTTAAAAAAACAACACTATCAGAATCCTCACAAACCGGGTTAGGTATCGAGAAGCTGTGATGGTCTGAGATTTGCTCATTAATCTGGTATGATAAATTTTCATCAACATCACCATCAGTACCTTTAGCAGAGCAATCAATATGTATCAGATTAGAAATTTTAGTTTTGCAAGATGTAATAAGGCTTACTAATAGCTCTGAGATTCTAAAATTACCAAACTTCTTTCCCATATTGTCACAAATATTTAGAAACTTTATGTGATTTTTAGTAAAAGAGTTAATATAAAATAAAAATGAATATAATTTGTTGTTAAAAAAAAGCAACTTTATGAGAAGTCACGAAATTGTTAATGCCAATATTAGTTAAAAAACTTGATAGAAATATTATGTTTGTATGTAAGCATGATTTCAATTTGCTATTAATATATCTAATACTAGGATACTTCCCTACATTCAAATCATTAGAACCACAACCTAAAATTATAAAGTCTTTGTCAGTGAAGTCCTTTACTAATTTGTCCAGATCCAGAAGAACATCTTTATATGATGCATTTGGCTTAGTCATAGAAAAAAGGCGTACCTTGTCTCCAAGCAGATGTCGTAAAGGTTGGTCCAAATTCTTAGCTACCTGGTCTCCAATTAAAAGAATCTTAACTACATTTGATTCCCTCTTGTCTTTATTCAGTGCTAAGGCACTGTTTAGAGGGATAGCATTCTCAGGAATGTGTGCTAGAAGAGGCTGGCTAGTATGGTTCAAAGTGAGATTGGTTAGTCGAGACTTTAGGTCATCTATTTCTATGCAATATGTGGCATTCCCTGTCTCCAAAGTTCTGATGGTGCTCACCATGGATCTGTTGGTTGAAATCATTTCCTCCAGTTCCTGTTTTAGCTTGCACAATTCCTCTTTGTGTGAATGAATTATATCATCTAATTTAGTTTTTTCCTCATTTAGCTTCTTAATGTTCTTATTCAGATTAACTTATAAAGATACAGCAAAATCTTATAAGGAAAAGTTCTTCCAAAATAAAAAAAATATCGAAATATGAAATTTGAGTCAAGTACATCATCCACTTTTAATTTCTCTTTTTTTTCTCGATTTTTTCCTTAAACGTTAGGCTACTGGTGAATGTTTTGTTCTTTTGTTATTAGTATACTTGCCAAGTAACTTGAAAATTTAATTAAGATAGAAATTAGTTACATGGTTGCATAATGTTTCGGTTTTTTCAGAATAAAAGCCAGTTTTGGTCCAAAATAATTGTCCACAATAATTACAAAATACAATTGGAATGACTGACTCAATAACAATTTATTTCATATGTCAAAGTAAAGTGAAATTATTGCTATTTATTTGTCTTTATTCCAAATGTAAGGCCGACTCTTCAAGACCAAATATTTTATATGGCTCTTTAGGATACTTGGGCATATTTTACTCATCGGGTGCCACAGATAAATAAATTATTAGTTGTTTTACATGAAATGATGAGAGTTGGGTATATTTACGATTTTGATTGGGAAAAATTTTGAACCAAAAGAATTTAAATGTGTTTGCAACACACTGATACCTAAACTGGCTATTAACTTTGGAAAAACTGCAACATTATGCAACTATGTAATTAATTTCTATCTTAAACAAATATTGAAGTTACTTGGCAAGTATACTAATAACAAAAGAACAAAACATTCACCAGTGGCGTAACGTTAAGAAAAAATCGAAGAAATTAAATTTTGATGTACCCAAGCTTAAGTGAAAACAAATAATAATAAGTTAATATATGCTCAAAAATATAGAACTAGAGCATATTGGAAGTAACAATATAACATAACAAATCATTACGAAAGATCAAAATCAATTTCATCAAATTAATGATAAACGCAATAGGCATAAGGTATCTATCGTCACATCATAGTAGTAATTAAGAGTTGTCAGTATACTACCTACTGCTACTGAACCTTGTGCGCGTCTACCATGGTATACGTGTCAGCAGTTGTACATAAATAAACTATTGCAAATCGGTTTATGAAATGCTGTATGTACCCCCTTTAACTTTGTTAATTTTTAAGCTACAAAAAAAATAAAAACAAAATTGTAGGGTTTTTAATGTAGTTTTTGCACACGTAAAGGAAAAAAAAATGTACAGTATACAGGGTAGATCAAAAAGAAACATTAAATCTAGCCCCCATTTTTTATTCCATTTTTCGATTCTACGTAAAATTCTAAGGATTTTTAATGTAACACACTATATGCCTAATCCAAATTCTTTAGGAGTTATTGACAGTTAAAGTCGCTATTTTGTTTGTTCTTTTTTTTATTGCAACAGCCACCTGAGAATATAACTTTTTGTTTAGCCTTTGAAGTCATTGAGGTGTAAATATTGAGTTTCCTCAATTCGACCTCATTGCTTCGAGTGGTGCTTTTGCATCTTCTGTTTTAAAAATGTTTAAAGAATTATTATTATAATTAAAAAATAGCGACTTCAACTGTCAATAACTCCTAAAGGCATATAGTGTGTTACATTAAAAATCCTTAGAATTTTAGGTAGAATCGAAAAATCGAATAAAAAATGGGGGCTAGATTTAAAAAAAAATGGTTCTTTTTGATCTACCCTGTATATATACTATACAATTTTTTGTTTTTACGTGTGCAAAAACTACATAACAAAACCTACAATTTTGCTTTTTATTTTTTTTGTAGCTTAAAAATTAACTAAGTTAAAGGGGAGGGGGGGGGGAAATGATGGGTCAACACCCTGTATTTAACTCAAATTTCATGTTTAGATTATGCTTTTAATTTGCTGTAATCTTTATAAGTTAAGGTACTTTGCTCTTGACTCGATTTCGGAAAAATGGCATATGCTCCCGCACTAAAAGCAGTACCGCAATTTTGAAATACTCATTTATTGTTATAGGGCAAGCACCAACTTTTATCAAGAATAAAATTTTCTGAGAAACCATTATGTTGCATACTCTTTTGGATACACTGTATATTATACAAAGTGGAGAAGCAAGCAGGACAGAATTTGAAAAAGTCTAAGTTTTTTACTTAAGGCCACGTTTTTATTAATAGGTACCTACTTCGTTGGTTCACCTCCGAGTCGCTCAACATCCGCTACCGTCTTTGCTCACCAAATTCGCAACAAAACCTCGAGCAACCGTCTCCCACTCTGCTCTAATTGTATTTGCTAACACATACTCGCTCTGATTTAACTTTAATAATTTTATTCTATTTTTGATGTACTCCATAACATTCATATTGGGAATCCTAGCAGGTCACTCCTCCATTCGTCCAATGTTATTCTCTTTCTCTCTCAACATTTTTTGAACAAGTCTCGCTCTATGTGGACGAGCTTTCAATTTTTTTGACAACCTGAACGATATTTAACTCAAGGTTGGTGATTCGTGACGTCATCTGTTGAAACCTCACATGCGAGAACATACGGATAGCACGGTTTTTGTCGATTTGCTTGGCTATTTTTCAAGATAGGAGATATAAGCCCAGATATATTAATGATCAGGAAGAAAAGATCTAAATACCTAATAATATACAGAGTATTTTATTGGAAACAACACTTTAGAGGGCCCTTAGCCTAAAGTTAAAAAAAAGTGATTTATTGGTACTAAAATTACGGTGGGTAAAAGCGTTGTTTGAGTATCTCCTTTACTCAAACAACAGTAAAAGACAATGCTTGAACAATAATTAAACTAAAATGAACAAAACCTAGTACAATAAGCAAGAGACTTAACAGCATATTTAGCAGTTAAAAATGAGGCAAAAAGTCTATAAACTTATGTTTGAAAATGCACAGTTTTTAAGATACAGGGTGTTCAAGTTTTTTTTATAAATATCCCAAATACTCTTTAGATCATTTAATGAAAACTTGTGGTTTTGTTTGTAGTAATAAGGGAGTAATAATTTAGACCCAATTAGATTAAAATTATTAAAGCCAGTGGCGTCTCGGGAGGCACCTTAGCTAATATTTTTTAAAAAATATGTGTGCCACTGACTTTTCGTATTTTTATATTTTTTTCGGATTAAGTAAAAAAAATATACTCTTTTGTCGCCTAGCTTTTTGCGTATCTTGCTTCATTTTCGATAAAAAAAAAATAAGAACCATTTTATTGCATGCCCATTGACCATAGAAAAAAATCACGGAAAAAATATTTGTTTTAATGACTTGCAACAAGTTTTACGACAATTTTTATAATCAATATAAACTATTAAATTCCATTAAAAGAATAGGTACAATAATGTTTTTAGACCAAGATTCCCATAAAATTTTGGGATCAAATTCCCCAACTTTTCAAAAGGATCACAAAATAATAGCTTTTAACAAAACATCAAGCAAAACATTTATTACGTACATTTTACTATACCATTTTCCAAGAAACTTATGGGTTATTTCACATCAAACCAACCAAAATAAAAGGAGGTTTGGCAAATCACCTCACCTATTTGATAATTTTTGGTACAGTTATTCTACCCATCTAGTAGATGAAAAATCTCAAATTTCAAATTTTTCTGACAAGTAGTTTTTTGTTAATTGATTTTTGAAAATCAAAAAAAGCCATTTTCCCTAAACATATACTAAGAAAAATCGCGATATCTTAAGAACTACTTACACTAGAGCAGTGAATTATACAACATTTAAAAGGTCTTGAAAATACTTTTCGAATAAGGTGACACTCGATTGAGGTGTTTCAAAAAAAAAATTAAAATTTCGAAAACAAAAACTGAAGTTTTTCAAAAAAGTATATATTTTTTTTTTACACAAAGTTATATTATTTTTGTCAATATTTCAGCAAGATATTCACCTAATTTCGAGATAGAGAAATGATGGGTTCATAGGGAAGAAAATATTAACAATTTGAAAACATAGCAAAAATTACAAAAAAGTGTTTTTTTTTTGTTTTAAACTAATTTAAACACCATTTTTCAGAGTTTCCTGAGGTGTTTACAAAATTTGGTTAATTGTTAACTTCCTTTCGTGTTTTTTGGGTAAAGCCTAAACAAAAACTTAACCATCCTACCACCCATCCTCCTCCACATTCCCATCCCCCACCCCTTCCTAGAAAAAGGTCATGAAATGAAATTCTACAACTTCTCTCTTTCTAGTATTAAATTGTTGGTCTTGATGATGCGAATTAGATTTTTATATAAATAATACTAATATGAGTTTTAGAAAATATGGGAAGAAAACTTGAACATTTACTCCGCTTTTAAGCCAAATCACAAATATAATGTTTAAAACATATCTGCATCATGCTGTATAAATAATATTTACAAGCATAGTAAAACAATTGAGAAACTACTAATCTTACTACATAACATTTATATTGTTCCTACTCTTAAAAAGTGTCCGGTATAATTCTATTCTTTTGCGTTTAATGTTATGCACGAGAGAGCTCCTATAGCACCCTATCCACTCGTGTGTTAAAAAGAGATACACCGAACCCGTGTTCGAATTTGGGGACTTCAAGGGGCGGGGCGTGTAGAGCGTGACACAACTGAGAATACGCGAGCTGCTAAGTAATGATAGATAGAAACTTTATTTACCTTCGTGATTTTCGCCTACCCTGCCACTTTTATCATTGCACGCCTCTGCTATCTAATCTATAAACTAGATATTATGTACAGTGTGGTCCGTTAAGGAGGGGACTGTGCGTTATCACGAAAACTGCGTGGGTTGCGAAAAAGGTTTAAATACCAAAGTTGTTCCTGGTAGAATGGTCTTTATTTTTTTAATAGTCAGTTTTTTATATACAGGGTGATCAAACAAAGTTAATTTTTTTTTGAATGAAACATCCTGTATTTTGTTACATTTTTGGATTCTACTTAAAATTCTAAGCATATTTGATGTATGATGTTATTTATACCTCTAGAGTTAATAGTTTCCCAACTATAAACAATTGAATATCGATACTTTGGCCACTTTTCACCTTGATGGCAAGAAGACCATTAAAGATGGAGTAAAACTAATTTCACATTCTTATCTTCAGTTTTCAAGAGCTATCTGGTGGTGCTAACTGATGGTACCTACCGAGATACTAGATTTGGTACCCATGGTACCACCTGCCAGTTATGCTTAGAATTTTAAGTAGAACCCAGGAATTTGATGAAATATTTAAAGAACTGTAACTTTGTATAGGGTGGCTCGTATTGGGGTCCATGTTTGAGGATCTCGAAAATGATAAGGTGCACCAAGTGTGCATGTTTCGATACTTGGAAACTTGGACAATGTTGATGGTTTAAGCCATAAAACAGGTCACGTCACGGTACCCTCACGGGTATATTATGGGCCTTAGGCTTTCGTGGCCTGTGGCACACACACATAAAACCCCAGTTTTGAAGTGAAAACTTCTTTAGGCACGTTTTGCTTTTTTTGCCAGTATGGTAGTTTTTAATGTTTTTATAATATCCAAGGTCATGCAATCAAATGGTTGTTTTTAATCCGAAAAAATATAAAAATTGTAAAAAAAAAGTCAGTGGCCTAGTGTTTTACAACAATATTGGTTGAGGTGCTCCTCGAGAAGCCACTGGACTTAATAACTTAAATCTAATCGGAGCTAAATAAGCACTGAAAATCACACCACCAATTTTCATTAAAACCGTCAAAAGGATATTATTTAACCCTGCAGGCCTAAACTTGTAGCCATAAAACCCGTGGCCATAAAGTTTTTTGTTGAATTTTTTTTGTTAAAACTGCATATTTTTATTTTATAAATGACCTTTATTTATAATAATAATACAGAAAAAAACCTTATATTATAAAACAGAAATACCTTAATTCAGTATTTAAATGAAACAATGAAACGAAAAATCAACATTTTCAAAAATTCGTAACCAAAAAAAAAAAGACAAAAAACTTTTTTCTATACATAAACATGATACTACCAAAAAGTAATGTTTATTGAGTTTTGAACATGTTTGACACCAAGCTTGAAGGTGGCTTAGACATTTTTGACAATAAAACCTGGTTTTTGAGTCTTTGTCGCAAAAAAACACCGTTTTCTAGTCTTTGGTGGAATTTCAGGATTTTCTCTATTCAGTGTATCTGCAGCTTGCTATCCTCTGTCTTACCGATGGTGGTACATTCATTTGAAAAGAACGTCGCACTAAATGATCTTTGGTTAGAGATAGTGCAAGATTCATAAGACACGACCTTCTTATAATATCATATATTTTGTTGTTGGAAGCGTAGATAATCTGACAGTTAACACCCGCCATATTTATCATGGAATAAAATACTACCATGGGCCACCTTCTTGTGTTCCTAAATTATCTACTCCACCTTTAGTGTGATTATAATAAGTTATAATTGCAGATTTGCACTGGTCAACCGTTGATAGGTCGATTTGATCGTCATGGTGTAAACTAGAGATGAGAACAACATTTCGATTCTTTTTGGGCACATAAGAAACGATGGTATTATTCTCTTGGAATCCAAATATTGAGTAATACACGGGTCGAGCTCTTGTGTTGGTAAACTCTAATGGCAACTCCGTTTTATTTTTCCTTGTGGTGCCAACGTATGTGATTTGTTCACTAGATTTATACTTGTGACCAATTGTTACATGTTAGATTTCTGTTCGTTCCCAATATTGGCTCAATTAGTCGTAAAACTACACTACACGGATCGTTAG
>JAEQML010079708.1:0-11889 GCA_016904865.1 Pissodes strobi | reverse complement strand
AAACTGAAGATTCCCACTGTAGAAGAGACCAGTCCATCATTTACATGAACTGATCAAGTCTCCGAGGGTGGTCTGAAAAAACCTTCAGAAGAGTTGGTTCACAAGGTGCGTGAGTTGGAAAAAATTTTCAATAACGTCAATGGTGACACAATTAAAACTGGAAAGAACTATTTAAAAAATTTAATGAATCTTGCCCTAGCAATAGATTGTGATGATAAAGTTAAATTAATATTTTTTATGTCTAGGACGTATTTTAGAATTAAAAATCTAAATAGTGAGATCAGGGACAGTGCACCTCAAAAAAAAAACGGAAGTTTGCCAAAATAACAAAATAATATTTTTACTAAAAGTTATTTTCTAACTTATGTATAAGTTTTACATCATTTTAATGCCGATTTGTTTATGATTATTTTCATTTTATACCGGTATTTTATTTCATTTGACAACTATGTTGGAGTTTGGTTTTGATAACGAAATCAAACAAGAATATTTAGGTTTAACCAAGCTTTGCATGAATCAAAATTATTTCCAATATAAAAATAACTATTACCAACAACTTGAAGGCATGCCAATGGCCAACTGTTTATCACCGTTCTTGGGTAATCTTTTCATGAGTAAATTTGAAAATGAAATCAGTCAGGAGTTCGATTATTTTCCAAGGTTATGGTACAGGCATAGCCTAAAGAAAACTATAGCTGCGACACTTAAGCGCGGCACCTTTGAGAAGCGAGGACCAACTTTATCACTATGTAGTGGGGAAGAAATAAATAAATCTAACTTGACGTCAACCCCCCGGCAATCATTAGTGAAGTGAGCCGTACTAAAATTTTTTGGGACGTTATATACTAAAATTGTTACTCTCCCCTATTATTTTATTTAAACTTTCATCACAAAATATATGATTTATAAAATACTGTTTATTTGATCCAAAAAGCTGCATAAAGAGAGCCGGATATTTATTTATACATTACACCTGAAAGAAATAGTTAAAAATGCCTTTTGAAGTGAAATTAAGAATGGCGAATGTAGATTACTTGTAGTAAGTACAGCATTCTTGAATGCTGAATATAACTATAATAGAATATAAGCTCCAAGTTAATCTTTAAATATCAACAAAATCTATACACAACAAAAGTTTTTTATATGATATTTTATTTTGCACAAGGAGTTACGGTTTTAGACTAACTTGTGAAGATCTGCAATAATAATTTTGAAAATTTTGATTTATCTAGTTGTTCAAGCTAAAAAAAGATCTTATATAAGTACATAATTTTGTTTTATATAGATTCTTAGCAACCTGCACAATTTTATAAACGTATTATGTACGATTTTGTATATTCTTTCGTAACAGCTTTTTCATTTTATTCGCTAGATCAAAATATTGTCAAGATGGTGAAATGAAAGTAAATTTTTGATCTGACTATAGTCCACGAACTAGTTTATGCATGAAGTGCACAATTACGCTAAATCGGAGTAACCTGTACCGTGCGTTCAATTTATCTTGATAACATTTTGATTCGCTGTAACTTTTTTGTTTTTAAAGATATCAAGTTAACAAGTTAAACAAAAAAGCAAAATGTAGGGTTGGTAGCCAAATTTTTTTCTACGTTACATATAAAATAAAACACTAACGATTTTCTGACATAACAGCCTACTTTATATTTTTTAAATGGAACACCCTGTATATTACTACATTTTTAGAATCTCTAGAGAAGTCTAAACACATTTCGTGTATAATATCTTATACCTATCTTTCTTTAGGTGTTTACGAAATATTGACAGTTGAAAGTCGTGCATCTTGACATTTTGATAGGCTTTAAAATCTAAACCGCATGAGAGCAAAGAAAATGGTTTGCATATTCCTGTCTTAGGTTTTCATGAGCTATCAAATGACAGTAACTTTGAATTTAACCTGCGAATAAAACTGACCGGAACTTTTAAACCTCCGGTTAAATTGAAAGCCACTGTCATTCGATAGCTTATGAAAACCTAAGATAGAGATGTGCAAACCGTTTTCTTTGATCTCGTGCGGTTTAGAGCCTGTCAAAATGCCCGACTTTGAACTGTCAATATTTCGTAAACAGCTAAAGATAGGTATAGGATATTATACACGATATGTGTTTTGATTTCACTAGAGAGTCCAAAAATGTAGTAATATACAGGGTGTTCTATTTAAAAAATATATAAGGTAGGCTTTTATGTCAGAAAATTATTGGTGTTTGTTTTATATGTAATCTAGAAAAAACTTGGCTACCAACCCTACATTTGGCTTTTTTGTTTACCTTGGTATCTTTAAAACCAAAAAAGGTACAGCGAATCAAAATGATATCAAGGTGCTGATCAAATCTGAAATAATGGATATATGTGGATAACGATCGACTTTTACGAAAAACAACCAGCAAAAACAATGTTTTTGAGACTTACGCCTTTATGGTAGAATACGAACTGTTTATTGTCAAATTCCTTATCTTCCACATAACCACAACCTGGAAAATGCTCCCCACCAAACCGAAAATTTCGTATTTTTAGATAATTACTAAATAACTAAGATAAGAAGATGCAAATCGTTTCGCGCTAAGTTAAACAGATCAAATTCTTTAAATGGAAAGGAGGCTATTCGACATGCTACATAAAATTTATCTAGAATTTTTAGAAGAATTCGAAAATCGGAAAATATGTCCCGCTCTTTTGAGACCTTTTATATTGAAATATAATTCAATTATATTGTCAAACTGAAATCAGCATGGCTAAATGATGAAATGTTGTAAGACTAATAAAAAAAATTAAAACATGTTATTTCTATAAAATGTGTATACATATGAAGGGTACAGGGGAAAAACGATCTAAGCGCCATTTCCATAGGAAAATTTTTTATTATTGACTTCACAGAAAATTTTATTCTTGATAAAAGTAGGTGTTTGAAAAAAAAAACTAATTTTGACAATGCTAAATTAAAGATAAGTTATACAGGGTACTCAATAAATACAAAAATGATGGTTAAAAAATCAAAAACTTTGGAATATCGGAAAACCTTCTACAGAAAAAATAAAGCTCGTATTAAGATAAAAATAAAAGTCAAATACCATTTTTTCCAAAAGTGCACCGCACCGTTGCGGAGAAAATCCATTTCAATTACTGAAAAAACCCGCTTTTTCTTAATTTTGTCCTTATTTTTTTCAGCAACGATGCAAGTGCGGAAAAAATGGTATTTGACTTTTATTTTTACCTTAATAGGAGCTTTATTTTTCCTGTAGAAGCTTTTCCGATATTACTAAGTTTTTGTTTTTTTAACCACCATTTTCGTATTTTTTAAGTACCCTGTAATACTTAGTCTTAATTTAACATTGTCAAAATTAGTTTTTTTCCAAGCACCAACTTTTATCAAGAATAAAATTTTCTGTGAAATCAATAATAAAAGTTTCCTATGGAAATGGCGCTTAGATCGCTTTTCCCCTGTACCCTTCGTATATATTTTATGAATGTTTCCATATTATTAATTTTCGATTATTTTTGGGCACTTTAAATTTTGTAACCTATTATGATACGTTTTAGTCCGTTTTGGTGCTTTTAGTTAGTTTGGGTTAGTTCAATCAGCTTTCGTTTAGTTTTAATTTATTTTAGTCATTTGAACCCGGTTCCGATACATTATAACCAATTTTAATATTTTTGGTTAGTTTTGGTTAGCCGCCAAAACTGGGTCGTTCAATCAACTATCGATTACTTTCGGTTACGATACGTTATTACCAATTTTAGTGTTTAGGATAGTCGCCAAAATTGAATTGATCTGGGTTAGTTTTAACTTACTTAATATTATTTTTAAGCTATTCCGATACGTTTTAGCCCGTTTTGGTACTTTTAGTTACTTTTGGTTTGTTTTGGTTAGCCTTTCAATCAAATTTTGGTTACTTTCAATTTATTTTAGTTATTGAATTAATTCAAGTTAGTCGTCAAAATTCGCTTAATTTTGGCTAGTGTTTCAACTTATTTTAATATTTTTAATCTGTTACGATACGTTTTAGCCCTTTTTGATGCTATTGGTTAGTTTTGGTTAGTCGTTCAATCGACTTTCGGTTAACTTCAGTTAGTTTTAATTTAGTTTAGTAATTTGAATCGGTTCGGATACGTTATAACCAATTTAAATGTTTTTAATTAATTTAGGTTAGTCGCCAAAATTCGGTTAATTTGGGTTAGTTTCAACTTACTTTAATAATTTTAATCTGTTACGATATGTTTTAGCCCTTTTGGTGCTTTTGGTTACTTTTGGTTAGTCGTTCAATCGACTTTCGGTTAATTTCAGTTAGTTTTAATTTATTTAAATCATATGAACCGGTTCCGATACGTTATAACCAATTTTAAAGTTTTTGATTACTTTCGGTTAGTCGCCTAAATTCGGCTAATTTGGGTTAGTTTTAACTTATTTTCGTTCAATCAACTTTCGGTTAATTTCAGTTAGTTTTAATTTATTTTAGTCATTGGAACCGGTTCCGATACGTTATAACCAATTTTAATGTCTTTGGTTACTTGCCAATATTCGGTTAATTTGGGTTAGTTTTAATTTACTCTAACATTTTTAATCTGTTCCGATAGGTTTTAGTCCATTTTTGTGCTATTAGTTACTTTTGGTTTGTCATTCAATGAACTTTCGGTTACTTTCAGTTAGTTCCAATTTATTTTAGTCATTTGAATCGATTCCTATACGTTATAAGCAAATTTAATATTTTTGGTTAGTCGCTTAAATTCCTTTCGTTTTGGTTAGTTTTAACTTACTTTAATTTTTGTAACCTATTACGATAGAGCTTATGGTTACTTTTGGCTAGCTTTGGTTAGTCGTTCAATTAACTTTCGGTTGGTTTCAGTTAGTTCCAATTTATTTTAGTCATTTGAACCGATTCCGATACCTTATGATTAAATTTAAGTTTAAATAAACAAACTAACTAGCTGCTTAATTCTGCCGTTCTTTTCCCATTTTAACACATACACATTAACTTATTTATATAACATACAAACAAAACAATACATACGCATAACGTCTATTTACCCAAACAACGAATTTTTTCTATTTCAATTCCTATGAAAATTTATTGCACTCCGGCCCAGGTAAGCGCGTATGATTGGCATCGAGTTCCAACTGCGTGGTGTCCTCCCTTCACTGAGCTTCACGGAGAAAATTTGATTCCGTACCCCACTAAACGAGCCGAGTGTCGCGGCTATAGTTTTCTTTAGGCTATGGTACAGGTATGTAAATGACATTTTTCTACAGCCGCGCGCAAAATAACTAAATACTAAATTCAAATGAAATCGCAAAATCAACTAATGCTGTGGATCCTTATTTTGCGCTCTAGCGCGAACATGGAAAAGGAAATTCTCGCTTTTTCCGTCTAGTGTGCTGAATGGTCATGGAAACCGAAGATAAATAAATGACAGTCGTGCGTTTGTTACAGTTTGTTGCTGGCAATCCTGTTCTAAATATGCCCGAAGCCCGAACATAATATGTCAAAACTGACAGTCATTCGCAAATTTCAGAATAAGTATAGAGAAAAATGTGCATTTAATTTTAAAAAATGCGGCTGTAGAAAAAGTTCTGTGTGTTTTTCGAGCGCAAAGTAAGATTGCCGTTTTCGAAAGATTACTGTAAGTAATTCATAACATTCTTTCTCAAGCGGCAATCCGTTACTTTGCGCTCTAAATACACAAATAACTATTTTGCGATTTTTGACACAAAAACTTCTAATATCCAAGATTTTGTAACAAACAACAGCTGTTTCCGCACCATTAAATTTATTTATGAAGTCGAGAGAACAATGGTCAATAACCATTTTTGGATAGTTTAGTAATTATAAACAATAGTAACACACTGGAATTTAATATTTATAGAAAAAGTGCTGCCACTAACTGATCCTATTCCTAATGACTCCTCCCATGTGACCAACACAAAATGGCTAGCTTTCATCTTTTAGTACAACGTATGGTTAACTTTCCTCTCAGCAGAGAAAGATTTAATAATGAAAAGGAGACAATTAAGAATATAGCAAAAGTTAATGGTTTCAATGCTAACTTAGTAAATATAGACTAATTAATAGGCATGTATTTAGAAAGGCCATTCGTTATTCTACTTCTTTCGTTAATCAGGATGAAAATACAAAATATGTCTCAATACCATATACTCCTCATTATACTCCGCTCCAAAAAGTTCTTAGGTTTAAAATTGGTATAGCAAACTCAGTTTAAAATTAAGAAAGTATTGAGTAGTCCAACGAGAAAATTGACATATTGGAACAAAGTGGAATTTATGAAATTGGATACATGGACTGTAACCAAAAATATGTTGGGCAAACTAGAAGATTTATACAAACGAGATTCAAAGAACACATAACTCATTTAAAGTATGGCAGAGCAAGTTAAGTGTTGCCGAGCATGCTTACATATAATAATCATAGAATAACCATTCAAAATTTAACATTAATTCATAATATATCTGATAGAAGATTTATTAGACGCATACGACAGTAAAAATTATTAAATGTAAGAATAGTTTAAATAGACATAAAAGGCCTATTCCGTACAATCCATTGTATTGGTTGATCGAGCATGACCACTAGGATTCCAGGATTGGTTCTTTTTGGTTCCGCTTGATTAAGCAAACAGTTAGTATAAAATAGAGTTTCGCAGATTTTAAGTTTAGCTTTAATCGTCTCCTGATGATGCTAACCGGGTTAACGAAACGCGCGTCGAGTGCAAAATTATTTTTCGGTATTGTGGATAAAACTGTTTTAGGTAATTTGACAAACTTAACATTATACATAGATCAAGTAGATTAGTAGATATAATGTTTATTTGTTTAATTATAATGTATATTTCTTGATACTTGTTTTAATTAAAAAAGAAAAGTTCTATGTTATTAAAAATTATAAGCTTTTATTTCTCGTTTTATTCTGTGTAAATGTATCATTGAGAGTGGTCATGTGTGCTGTTGAATGTACTAAAAAAAATCTGATTGTAAACTCTTGCCACAATCGGCTAAAGCGGAAAAATCCATATTCTAAAAAAACCATTAATAATAACGTGAATCATTCAAAGTTACCTTTAATTAATCGTCCAAAACTTCATTTACTAGATTTTCCATCAAAATAAAACAAACTATTCAGTTAAATCTAAAATTTGCGTATATATTGCGGTTGTTGCCATTATAATAATTTAAAGGAATAACTCTCTTTGTGACGTCCATGCGCAGACAGAGACGATTTTGAAACCCCTGAGTATCCTACCCTACCTTCTCCCTGTTATCATGGAGTTTTCGCATAGTTCGACGTTAAATCATTGCCGGTGAACGAGTTCCTTTTTCAAACATGCATCGCTCTTTTAAATGCTGTAGAAACAAAGAGTTCTCAAATTACTGCTGTATTACATGTAACGCTATTTTTCACCCTAGTTATATGGATCGTTTTTCGGATGTAGTGAAACTGGGTGGTTATAGGGTGTTCTGTTTCAAAGACTGCCAATCCGATCATAATGATAGAAATGACAAAAATGAACTCGATAAAGCCTATAATGATAAAATAGAGTTGTTGCAAAAGGAACTAAAGCAGAAGGATAGGCATATTGAGAGATTGCGACGCGACAGTCAAGTATTTGAGGATGTGGTGTTGAATGCAGAAACTAAGTTTGCATCTCAGCTGGAAAGTTTGACTAATCGCAACGCTTTCCTGGAAAGTGAAATTGCAGTCCTGAAGAATAAAGAAGCAGAAACGATTTTGGAGGTAGGCTCATGGAATGAAACAAGGCAGAAGCTTGAAGTCAACATAAAAGAACTAAATGACTTAAAAAAGAACATGATTACTACTATCAATGTTTTGGAACAGGAGAACGAAGTTTATTCCAAGAGTTTAAAAGAACTATGGCAGGTGTTATCTGCAATAAATGTCAAAGATAACGTAGAATCAGGTGAACAACCTTTCAAGGCTTTTGGTTCTGGGACATGTGATCGTAAAAGACAGCTGCTTATTGTGGGGGGTCAATGTGCCAGAGGAACGGCGTTAATGTTTAAGCATAGGACTAATAAATAGCATGTTTGATATTAACTGTCAAATAAACTCAAAAATTTTTTTTGCCGATTGTTAATGAGTGTCAACGGTTATGTAAATAATTTGATAAAAGTGATCATGTCATTGTTTTCGTTTCTGACTACAACGCGGGTAGCGGAAGACCAATAACGAGGGCGCAACTGCACCAGCTGCTCCTGGTGACATCTGGTACCAACTTAGTTGTTGTTGGCTGTAGTTACCATGCACACAGGCCTGTTCTGAATAACTTTATACAGTTGTGAGATCGTATTTGGGTGGAAGTGATGTTGCATTTGTTCCACTTGTTAGCACGGATGCGGATGGCATTGTTGATTATAAGACCAAAACAGAGTTTATTATATTCCTTTTGAGAAATTACATACTTCTCAATGAGGCTCCCGAAAATTTTTTGCTTCGTCGGAGATCAAAAGTTCACCTGTGACGCGTCCATCATCAATGCTGTCTGGTTATTATCAGAATGTTGGAGGACTTCGAACTAAAACTACACAGCTGTCCAGTGATGTAAGGGCAGCGTGCTTCGACTTCATATTCCTTACGGGGACATGGCTTACGGAAGGTATTTGCAGTGCAGAAATGTTTGATTCGGGTTACGTTGTGTATAGATCGGACAGAAATTATGAAGCCTTGAACTGTCCTAGGGGTGGTGGCACCTTGATAGGGGTGGTGGCACCTTGATTGTTGTTAAGTCTTCATTTGATTCCAGTATGTTGCCGGGCTCGGATGATCCCGTTTTTGAAGACCTATGGGTATTGCTAAAGATGAATGGGACAGCGGTCATTATAGGATGCGTCTATTTCCCTCCGAATACGGCCTGTGAATCCTACCAGCATTTTATTGATACCTTGAAGGGGCTTAGAAGTAAATACAAGCACAGTAAATTGCTGCTTACTGGAGATTTCAACTTGTCAATGGTCAATTGGGTGATGGAAGGTGATGGTTTTCTTGTGCCTTCTGACCTGTCTTCGCCTGTGTCGGAAGTTTTAATCTCGGGAATGTTTGTTAATGAGCTTCAGCAGGCCAACCATTTGCCTAACGAATTTAACAGATATCTAGATCTTGTGTTTTGTGATGAGCTTCCTGATTTCACGGTGAGGCCAGCCCAGCTACCACTTAGTCGAGTTGTGCAGCATCATATACCACTTGAATTGCAATTTTCATTATCATCTCCTGCTATTTTAGAGAATGACGATGATGTGGTCTATAACTTTGACAGAGCAGACTACCAAAGTCTTAATAATTACTTTTTAAACGTTGACTGGGGATGGTTGGAAAAGTGCACTGACGTTGACGACGGTGTTGCAACTTTTTATGACATTTTGTTTCATGGTATTGAGAAGTATGTTCCAAAGAATATTAGAAAAAGTAACACATATCCCAGATGGTACACCAGTGAAACTAAGAACGTAATAAGCAGGAAGAATAAAGCTTACCAGAAATATAAATTTTCTAGGAGCCAGGTGGATTATGTAGAATACTTTAAACTTCGAAGGGAATCAAAATGGTTGATAGAACTGAGCTACCTTTTATATATATCAAATACCGAGCAAATGGTTCCGTCAAACATTAAGCCTACTGGAAATTGCTGGTTCGAGTAATCCCTGTAACAGTCTTCAAAATGCTCCTCAAAGGCATCTGCAATTTCATTTGGTGTTTGTTTATTTTGGTCATTGTACAGCATACTCTTAGGAATGCCGTGGTCCTTCTTGAGCGAATTCACATAAAACCAGAAATAGGTAATTTCGGAGGGTGGATGCATTTCCCTTATCCATCACTCCTTCATTTCTGAGGAAATTGTCGGGAGGCTGAGCTCACTGGACAAAGGCAAGAGTACGGGTTCAGATGGGATTCCTTCAGTTTTCCTGAAGAACTGCTGCGACTCATTGGCGAGTCCACTGAGTCTTGTTTACCAGGCATCGTTTGATCAGGGCAGCTTTCCAACATTGTGGAAACACTCCTGGCTTGTTCCCATCTTTAAGTCTGGATCAAAAAAGGACACTAAAAACTATCGTGGTGTTTCTCTGATGCCTATTATGTCTAAAGTGTTTGAGTCGATAATCACTGAGGAACTTTTTGAATGCTTTAAACATCAGATATCCTCCAATCAACATGGTTTCTTTAAGGGCCGATCAACTGTCTAATAATTAGATTAATGGCTCTCAAACAATTATTGTTTGAATTTGACACTTAATATCTCGGTTAATATAATCAAGAATTTTGGAGAATCACGTAGCGATCTAAATCCCTGATGATGCCTAGTTTAAGCTGAAACTATTAAATTTGTCATTTAATGTAATAAACGACAATTTGTGGTGATCCTAAATCGACCGAACGTATTAATTATATTAATAGGCATCAGCTGAACACACTATACTCAAACTGTTCCGTCTGGTAAGTTTTTACCACTGCTATTTTTCAGTGGTCTTTACACAGAACTAATATCTTACTGCTATTTCTCGACAAATCTTAGTTTCAAGCAAGAGATAAATGATATTAGGATCAAATTTCAGTTGATCTACTACGAAACAATTGGTATTAAGGTTATAGCCTATCCCGTTATAGCCTATCCCATACTATAATACTATATATATCACTTGAAAGTTGGAAATAATTGAGTCTGACTATGAGCCAGATGTCACAAGAGGATGCCCCATTGAAAATAAGTAAGCTGACATCTGAACCGGAAAAATTAAACACCATTTGTATAAATGGCATTAATGAAAATTATAAGGGGAAACCCAAAACTTTTATAATTAATTTTGTTCCCATATTATACATATTTAACTCTCTGATTATGTTGGGGTTTGGAACCTTCGGTAACATGCACTAAAACGGAGTTTTATCCACAATACCGAAACAGAATTATTGCACTGGACGCGCGTTTCGCTAACCATGTTAGCATCAACAGGAGATGATTAAATTTGATGATTTAAATTTAGTTTTAATCATCTCCTGATGATGCAAACATGGCTAGCGAAACGCGCGTCGAGTGCAATAATTCTGTTCCGGTATTGTGGATAAAACTCCGTTTTAGTTAACTCTGAGATAAGGGGGCTAGATAAAAATATATTGTTTAATATTAGTCACTTTTTAATTATGGTGATCAATAAAAACTAATTATTTACACCTTCAAATATTCGAATAAAAACTACGATTAGTGGCCTAAATTAATGAAGAAAATTGTATAATTTAAGGCTAATTATGTAGGTATAGCCAATTTATTTTAAACAGTGTCTGATGTATTATTTTGCTACAATAATTATAGCAGAAATACTTAGTTAATCGCTCAACTAAAACGACGGAAATACACAACGTGTTTCAAAATATACCATAGATAAAATGTGTATAAAAAAAGTAAGATAAATACCAAACAAAAACAAATAATAATATCCGGAATTCGCGACTCATGACGTGTACAATGCAACACTGTAGGCTATCTAAGCTCTGTACAAAACGCGGGTGATGTCGGGCCAAAGATTCGGCAACATCGAAGGGTGGCTGGTGCCTTCAGCAGAGTCTATTGTGCCTTCAGGTTCGCGTTAGTCGAAAAACAGCCTTTATACTTTATACCAAGTCTGGGTCAAAGTGTTATATGCAGAATAACTATAGAAAGATAGCTAATCAAAATTTGTGCAGCCTACTGGAACTTTAAACATCCATAATTGTCACTTATTTTAAGAAGCAACGCGTTCCATGAATTCCCTAGATGGGGTATTACCAAAAACTATGGAGATGTTTATTAGTCCTGGAGCCCGTGTACAAATTTGCAACGATTTCGGGCAGTTTCTTTATATTGTTATTCGATTGTACC
>JAEQML010079702.1:0-11889 GCA_016904865.1 Pissodes strobi | reverse complement strand
TTAGTTTTGGTTATAGTCATTCAATCAACTTTCGGTTACTTTGAGTTAGTTCCAACTTATTTTAATCATTTGAACCCAGGGCCGGATTTACCACTAGGCACACTAGGCAATTGCCTAGGGGCGCCAAATCCCAAAGGGGCGCCGGCGTTAGCCAGCGTTTTGGCTTTTTAATTAATTGATACCTGAGAAAAGGGGAAAACGAAAAAAAAAAGATAACTTCACCTGCATTTAATTTTTTTTTTCAATAATAATTAAATAATTATTTCTTATTTTATTTTTTTTATAATCTGATTGCAATTATTTACTAAAAACAAAGATAATACGCCTAACTCAAGACGTCAAGATATGGCATAATATGTTCACATATTCGCGTTCGCGTACAGATTTAACAGTCTAACGCCTCAGCGTTAGCAATCTTAACAAATCTTGTGAAGCGATATCAACTATAACATCCAAAATAGCTCTGAAAAACCGGTAACAAAAGCTGGGGCTACTTAAGGATTTTAATTTATTAGAAACTGGAATTTTAACTGCATCTTGGTCCGGCGGCGTGTTGGAAAAATGTCGTCAAGCCAGCAAATCACTCCAAACTGTCGATACAGATTTATCTATCGCTATAAAAATATATAAGTCATTAACAGGGTATTTTGAATCTATTAGAGATAACTATAATTGTTATGAAGAGCGGGGAAAGAAGAAAATTACAAAAAAGACCAAGAAAGAAAAAACAAGAACAACACAATTTGATGAAGGTGGTGCCGTAGATTTCACGTTTGATGGAAAAAGTGATCTTAGGATTAACATTTATAATAATATTCTGGACTCCTTGAAACTTTGGGTTTTCAAGTAATATAAAAACTACGGATGATGCGGAGATCCGCGCTAATTCAAAATTATTGCAAAATTTATATTCCCATGATTTAGATGAAGCAATCATTGAGGAGATCCTCCAATTTAAATATTTTATCAAATAATTTGACGATATCAGCAATATCAAGCACTATCTTAAATTTAATAGATACAAAAACTTGGTAACTATGTTTCCAAATATCGATATAGTGTCAAGAATTTTGTTTAACACTACCAATTAAAAATGCATCAGGGGTAAGATGTAAGATCATTATCGACACTATATCGAACAGAAACGTACTTACGGAACTCGGTTGGCCAAGAAATTTTAACCAACTTCGTGTTCAAGTTTAAGTTTTTTTTTGATGAACTGTTACCCATTTGATTTTTTGTTTGTTATTTTATTTGTATTAAGAGTATTATAATTAGTGTATTTATAATGCAGTAATCGGTACACCTGTTACGTTGGCAAGCAATGTTTTTAATAAAAATTATGTGCACATTTTTTTTTCCTTATGATAATACCTTAACCTTATTTCCTTTTTACGAAAATAGTTGGGGGGGGGGGGGGCGCTTGGAAAAAAGTGCCTAGGGGCGCTTTCATAGTAAATCCGGCACTGTTTGAACCGGTTCCGATACCTTAATTATGACCAATTTTAATGTTTTTGGTTAGTCGGCAAAATTCAGTTTATTTGGGTTAGTTTTAACTTACTTCCATATATTTAATTTGTTCCTATCCGTTTTAGCCCGTTTTGGGTTTTTTGTTACTTTTGGTTAGTCTGGGTTAGTTTGGGTTAGTTTGGGTTAGTTGAAAGAAAAAAATTACGAAAAATTAAAATGCTACGCCTATGTTTGTTTACCCACTAGCCACTTTCTGTACCACAGTTTCATTGATAAATACGCACGTCACAGTCTGTGGTATACGATGCAGTTTTCTGGAAAATTATGAATGACAGACTTTGTCTTTTTAAGTAAGTAGTCTTAGATCATAACCAACTAGAAGAATACTTGCTAGAAAAACTGGCACACGGAAGGGGCTTGTAAAATGATTCGTCAACAAAGGCTTAGAAATTGACCGGATAGTTACTTTAAGGCAACAAAAATTCGATCCTAAATAATTACCAGGCATAGTCTTGATTTGTCCGTATTTGTTTCACCAATTTGCATTGTTTTCCAAAGTATTGCAGATGGCTCTAGACATGATATTGGCTTTGTTTTGGTCAGGCTTATGTATATTTTCAGTGAGTTCCTTTAGAATGCTGGTGTATTATTGGAAGCCAAGCTACATAACTTTAATCCTTAAAGCTGGAAATAGATCTGAAGTTGAGATTCAGAGGTCTTTTAGTAGAAATGCTATGGCTGAATTCCAATATATATTTAGCTCCTTTTTGGGGGAAGGCCTTAATCATGCCTGGACGGAATGTTCTCTGTCTTTTTTTTATTATTTCCTGTGGTGCGTTATAGTTACTTTTCTTTAAAGCGCGGGAAAAGGCACCTACCTACAATTGGGCAAAGTAATTTTTCTAGGGTGCCCCTAAAGGAGAAGTGAGAATTGGAAAGTCTAAATTGATTGAGAAAAGGAATGCGCGATTTTGTTGTTTACTTAAGCAAAGTTTACTAAATAAAATATTATGTAAACTTTGACTTAAGGTACAGGGCATACAAACAAAACGTCCGGAGGCTGACTGGGACCTTACAAATATGCTCAGCAATAAACCCAAAAATCATAAGACAATTAGATGATCAAATAAAATATTAACAACTGGAGAGGAAATTGCTAATTAGTCTTGAAAGTATTTGTCTGATGTTGAAAATAGTTATTTTCTTCAAACGTCAGTAAATCCGTGATTACTCGACTGTGTAGGCGGCCGTAAAGTTTCGTTTTTCCTCCGCCGGAGCTTTACTTTTCACTTTTCCGCCGGCGGAGGTAAAAGTGTTGTCATAGCAACATAGATACAATACAAACAGACAACAAAATAAGCGTCAACAACTCAAGATTTATTAAACTACAATTTGTATTTATCACTCAATTTGTGACTGCATTTCTAAAAATCACTAATTTAGGAACAAATTGGTTATTATTTAATCGAACTTACTCAATAACTGCTTATCAATACGGAATTAAAACGCAATCGGAGACGAATCTTAAAAAAATAATTATTGTTGACAGTGTCCACTGACAGCTTTATGTTTACAAATTCACCGACACCGGTCTAAGCAAGGCCACCTACGACCGTGGTATAAGCCGCCTTGCGAACCAATTTATCTTTAATAATAATTAGATATTATTACTATTAAAAATAGATGTTTTTGCATTAATTTGTCGACATTTGAAGAAAAAACAGCATATTTTATTTGGAGGAAAAGTTACTTTTCATGGCTTGCTCTCTATTACCAGCCTCACTCCGTTCGGCTGTTAAACACGAGCGCGCCATGAAAAGTATCACTTTTCCTCCATATAAAATAATATACTATTTGTTTTACTAGGCAGCAAAGTAGTAGATTGACTGCCGCGGCTGATAGTTCATAGCCATAGCGGAGCGTAGCGAGGCTAGAAATTCAGCTAAGGCAGTCAATCTACTTTGCTGCCGAGTTGAACATATAATTTTTTCTCCGATTGTTTATAATGATATTTGTATATTGTATATTTGCAAATTATTACAATTCCCACAATCTTTTTATTTTTCCTGTAGTGATAAATTAAAACAAAATCGCAATTGTCGGAACGGTCAAACTATAGTTTGACAACTTATGTCAAACGGTTTATTCCCATGGAGACTAATCATTTTGCTGCCTAGGCAGAAAAGTACTTACTTTGCTGCCAAGGCAGGAAAAGTGATACTTTGCTGATTGATATGTGTCTGCAAAATTAATATTCGCTGTCAATCGAAAAAAAAAGTAAATTGGATACACATTTTGGTTGCCAGCTTCCTGACTCCTGCATTTATGGGTAGTATGTTCCGGATTCTAGTTTTTCTTATTCACTACCTCGGCTGAAGTGTCGAAAATCATTAAATCTTTGCCAAACAAGAAGTCTTCAGGCGCGCTGATAACATCCCTTTTGTCTTTGTCAAAGGTTGATAAAATTATAGAAAGCTCCTTAACACGAGCTTTCTATAATTTTATCAACCCTTGTCAACACATCAGTTGAAAAAATCATAGAATCGCAGACTAAGAGAGACAATGCGTACAAAAATGTTTGTCTGACCAGAGCAAGTGGGGATTGGAATAACTTTAAAAGTTTTCGCAATAGAGCAACCTCAATATAGCGTACCGAAAAAACTAAATATTACAACCAGAATATAGACAGGTGCAAGGGAGATAGCAAAAAAATGTGGAAAACATTGAAAGATTTAATCGGCAATAAAAAGCAACTATTAGACTTTGGTGGAAATTACGAAAAAACGGAAGAAAAATTCAATAATTTCTATACAAATAGTCTCATGGAGATCTCAGATAGTATAGAAAAACGACCATGGGACTCTCATTTGACAGTAAACAACCCTGTCCAGCTGTCGCGCTTTGAAACTATCAACCTTTCTCAGCTTAAAAAAATTACTTACGGACTCAAAAATAAACGTACCAGTGATGAATCGCTAAACATTAAAGCTGGTGAAGGACTTGTTTTTAGGGGTGCAGCGAGATACGAGACACGAGACGTCTCGTCTCGAAGGCATTTTGTCTCGAATTTCGAGACCAGACGAGATAAAATGTTTCGAGACAAGGCGAGATGAGATATCTCGAAATGATTTAAAACACTTCAAGCAAATAAAACAATTTAAATTTTAATAATAATAAACTGCATGGTGTTTTCGAATATATACATGCATACCTTATAGAGAATAAATAGCAGAAAAACAAACCAAATAAATATAATTTATTTAAAAAATAACAAACAAAATAAAAATATTAAACTCGACTAAACTGAAAATAAATATTAAATAAGTCTAACTTTAACATTATCCCTGTGATTATATCAGAAAATAATAATAGATAAGTAACTAAAAACAAATCCTATACACATTACACATTATTTTTAAACCTAAAGTTTGATATTATTAATTTAACATTTTAGTGAGAATATTTAGGTATCAAGTTGGTAAGTTGGTAAGTATTATAAGTTTAGGTATCAAAGTTTAGTTTCTCTTTTAACAAGTATACCATGAATTGAGACATAATATAGAGCGAGCCGACTCCGCATTAAGTCGATTACGAAGTTTAGTGAACAAAATATCTCTGAATAAAGTCAAGTTACAAAATAGTTGTAGGTAAAGTGCGTTTCACGATAAATGGTTGTAACTTTTTGACTGCATTAAAACTACCTGTGTTAATCCCATTGCAATGACATTAGCCTGGTAATAAATAAACATATTGTAAAGGGTTCGACTTTAAATAATAATAGTGGGATTTAACAATAAAGGGAATTAAACAAGATTTGAAGTTCTAGGTCTAAGTAAAAAGGTATTTAAAATGAAACTAATAAAAAGAAACAACTGAATACTTTAGGTGAATAATCAATACTGATATTATATACTTTAACAAAAAAACTTTACTTTTATTGTAAAAAGGGTTTTTAATAAATATTATGAAAAGGGTTTCTAATAAATACACGTTATTCATAATAATTTATTTAGGGTCCGGCCCTGCCAGCTAACATTAGATAAACCAGGGTGTTTATGGCCAAATTTGGCTCAAACTATGGGTCCGGCTCAGGTAGTTTTAATCAATCAACAAATCAAAACCATTTATCTTGAAAAATATTTTACTTGTAATTATTTTGCAAATGACCATTGTCTAAATCAGTAAATTTATTGAGAAATTAATATACATTACGTCACTTATTACACAACTTAACCGCTTACTACTAGCTTTTTCAAATGAAAACAAGTGAGTGATTGTCTTCTGTTGTTTAGAACTTTTCATATTGTCTCCTCCAAAAAACATTGAGAATTCTGACGGATGGTTTTTGGAAAGGTGATTGGTATTACCACTTTTCATTTTAATTGAAGTTTTTATTTTCAGTTTTTCACAAATTAAACATACTCCGGTTTTTGTTTCCTCTATAGTTTCATATTTAAAATAATCGAAATATTTTTTGGGATTTGATGCAATAACTCCTTTACTTTTTTGAACACCAATGACGCAACTTGTGGTTTTTTGGAAAGTTTGTCCACTGACTTTGAAACTGCTTTTCTTTTTTGGGCTAAAGCTTTTGATGACATCTCGACGATTTCATCACTTTCACAAACGTCACTGGAAAAATCGTGGCTGTATCTGTCTTTGTCACTATCATCCATAACATAGTCTTTGTCTTTACACTATCATCACTGTGAAAAGGCTCTTTATCACTGCGGAATATCGCTGTCGCCACATTTTCTTGAGTCACCCTGTATGTATTCAAATTTTAGATATAAAGTCAATTAACTTTTATAATTACATCAAAAATTGAGGGTTCGAGCGTTTTAAAAACTTTCATACTGATTTTTATTGAATTTATCCGATAATTCAAAATAAAATTGAGATAAACCAAAAAAACACCAAAAAAGTCGAGAGAAACGAGACATACCGAGACGAGACGAGATAACGCCTTATCTCGTCTCGATCTTGTCTCGTCTCGTCTCGATAAATTTTATCTCGAAATTTTGAGACGAGACGAGACAAGGTCTTATCTCGTCTCGTCTCGTCTCGCGGCAACTCTACCTGTTTTGTGTAATCGGCTATCCACTAAATATAATAAACGCCTCCCTTTCATCTGGTAAGGTGTCTTGTGAGTTAAAAACTAGTATTATAATTCCCATACCGAAAGTTTCTAAGCCAACTGTTCCCGCCGAATTCAGACCGATAAATTTGCTTCCAGTTGTCTGGATTTAGAAATAAACATTCGTGCGAATCGGCTCTGCAGTATGTATGTGAAATGTGGAGAAGAGACATAAATGAAAACAAGGTTGTGCTTAGTGTCTTTGTGGACCTGCAACGTGCGTTCGAAACTATTGATCGGGATATCCTCATCGAAAAGTTGCGCCTGTATGGTGTTAGAGATGAAGCATTAGAGTGGATTAGGGATTATTTAAGCAACAGATTTCAAAGAACTAAGGTAGGATGTAATGTTTCTAGTGAAATAGAAAGCGTATTAGGAGTCCCGCAAGGTAGTGTTCTGGACCTCTTCTTTTTATTGTTTATGTCAATGATATTTACCAGGTTTTAAAGGAATCTTTTGTAAACCTGTTTGCGGACGACACTCTGATTTCTGTATCGGGTAAAGATTTCGGGGAAATTATGGATATTTTGAACAACGAGCTTATTCTGCTTTATGACTGGCTATGTAAAAATAAATTAAAATTGAATACAGCGAAAACAAAATGTATGGTTATAGGTTCTAAGGTAAACTGTAGAAAATATGCGGAATTATGTTTGAATGTTAATATAGGTGGGTCGGTTGTTTCTTTTGTTTCAGAAATTAAATATTTGGGTATCTTTTTGGATCCCCAGTTGATATTTTCTGGTCAGATAGATTATCTGTTTAAAAAAATAGGCAAAAAGTTGGGTTTCTTTTATCGTATTTCAAATTGTTTATCTCAATGGGCAAAGATGTTAATCTTTAACACCATTGTTTTACCTCATTTTACTGATTGCGATTCTCTTCTTATATCCTGTACCCAAGAAGACATACAGAGACTAAAGATACAACAAAATAAAGCAAACTTTGCTAAATAAATTCATTTAGTTTTATCAACAAATGCTTTCGTTCCGTGTAGGAACTAGGCCGAAAAAGAAGCATTTTACGGACTTAAATGAGTCAGTAAAATAGCTATTTTTGAGAGCGTATGACAAAAAAAGATTTAGAGGTGTGTAATGGTTAATGATAATATCATAGTATAAATAATATACTTTTATTAGAAATAAAACACACAAGTCCCTTTCGTATCTGAACTCATACTGTGCTTTGGAGCTGGCAATAATAGACTATATATTGCTTATTACATTTTCCGTTTTAGGGAGCATTGTAAAATTCCGGGGAATTTCTAATTAGTACCTACCTTATCGAAATATTCCGTAATTTGTATTAATAAAGTAAGATGCTTCAAACAGCAATAAATTGCTCTGAAAATATGTAATATCTTACAAGGAAATTATTTCATTGACTGGAAAATCCTAGAGTTTTGTTAGGTATTCAAAAGGATTTAAAGGAATTTAGATAAAAAAAATAAGTACCATCCAAACCTATTGTAATTTAGCTGATAAAACAAGATTACAAATTGATACGTGCATTTGATAATTCTTGAAATATCATTTATATTAGTGTCGAGGGTCAAGATTTCTTAGAATAATCAATATAAAGATTGTGCGCCATATTTACGTTATAGCGCTCGTTCAACCATACCAAATTAAATAAAAATTGATAATTGTTTTTTCTACGAGCGTGCGGAAAAGTGCACTTTTCGGCGCGCCTTTTAATTTGGAATGATTCACTTTTCCGCACAGAGAAATCTATGATCATCAGCGATCAATCTGCAAAATGCCTCGAATTGTTTATCATTCATATAAATAATAAACAGTAGTAGGATCACTGTTGTCACTTTTTTTAATTTTAATAAAAATTTATAAAATTATAATTTATCGTTTCTTCTTTTTGACGTTTTCGTACAAAAATAGCGTTCATAATGCGGAAAATATTTTTCGCACTTAATTGCTTGACTGATTCCGCACGTATACTGGAACCAAACTGCCATCATTCGCATTGAAGGTGAAGAATCTGAAAATATTAAAATACAAAGAGGAGTAAGACAGTGGTATGTGTTATCTCCTCTGCTGTTTAACCTATACTCCGAAGAAATATTTAAAGAAGCTCTGGAAGATATAAATAAAGGCATATTGGTGAACGGAGAATTTCTAAATAATATCAGATATGCCGACGACACGTTAGTATTCTCCAACAGTCTCCAAGGACTACAAGAGATAATGTCAAGACTTACAACCACTAGTCAACAGTTCGGACTAAGTCTAAATACAAATAAAACGAAATACATGCTCATCAGTAAAAATCCATTACCAACAGGACAACTACTGGTAGATGGTAAAGCAATAGAGAGGGTTAACAAATATACATATATTGGCACTACAACGAATGAACAGTGGGATCACTCAGTTGAGATTAAAGTTCGCATTGAAAGCGCCAGAGCACAGTTCGTAAAGATGGCTAAACTTCTAAAAAGCCATGACCTTAAGTTATCTACTAAGATAAGACTTCTCCGCTGCTATGTATTTCCGGTGCTGCTCTATGGGGTGGAATCCTGGACCCTCACAGAGGTTAGCAGTAAAACAACTGGAGGCGTTCGAAAGGTGGCTGTATCGACGCATATTAAGGATTCCTTGATCAGAACACATAACAAATAGGAGTGTCTTGGATAGATTGCGTAAAGATGTGGAGATTCTCAAAACTATCAAGAAGCGAAAGCTAGAGTATTTCGGGCACATTATGAGAAATAGAGAAATATATGAACTTTTGCAACTGATAATCTAGGGAAAGGTGTTCGGTAAAAGAGAACCGGGAAGAAGAAGAATATCGTGGCTGGAGGATTTAAGATCTTGGTTCAATATGTCAACAACTGGACTTTTTCGAGCCGCTGTAAACAAAGTTCAGAAGCAGATTACGCTGACGCGTCACGTTGTTCGACCAACTGCAATCGCGTGCGCAAAAGTGGCATTTTCGGCACTTCTTAGAAAATATACTATCTCTGTTCACAACCCTGATTTTTTACAAGATTTGAAATATGTCAAGAACGATTATACTTTATGCGCATCTATTAGGTGTTATCTAGGTCTAAGATGGCGTCGCGCGTAGGGAGCAGGCCCTGACAATGGAAAACGTATTTATTCATAGATAAACTACTTTTGTTAATTCTTCACTTTAAAAAAATACATACCTAAATTATACTAAATTATACTGCTTTTCTTAGTTTCTAGTGGTCTTGGATCTTTTACGCGTATATTCCACACGCAATGAATATGGCATCATTGGCTTCGCATCGCGTAAGTTACAGGGATGTAAAAATACGAACATGAAGAATCATCATTACAGAAAAGGCGGCTGCCAACGCAGGGTCGCCTGAAGTGAAGTCTGATTGTTTCAACGCATGTACTGTTTGAGCTCTCGTTTGTGAAGCTTGAAGTACATTGATATGAAAAATAAATAATGCTTCATTGAATTTTAGTCAAGAGTTTCAATAAATCTTAGTTAAGGCTTTTAAACATTATTATTGATATTGCAATCAAATATAATAATACAACGGTTCATTAAAAGTTTTCTGTTTGTTTCAGGTATGGCCAATTTGACCTTGATCAATATGGGGTGAGTTCAAGATTGCTAAAGAAAAGTTTTTTGTAGATGTGTAGAATATATAGTTGTGAAGGGTTCGTTTTTGTGTGTCATAAACTGTTACCTTTTTCTCCAATGCTTTTTTTGAATTTACATCAAATTCAACTAAAAAAATATAGGATCTCTTCGGTCCTGTCTTAGGGTGTAAATTGCACACTTGCCAATTAAGTGACCCTAATGAAGCAAAAAAATACGTTGACGTTTTGAGGAACAAATCTGTTGGTCAAAAACGAAAAAAAAAATAATTATCGTATTTACTATTCATTTTTAGGTTTCTCGTTTTTGATAAAGCGAACAGGTTTGTTCTTCAAAATGTTTTAGCTTAATTTCTGCATGGTACCAGAATTATGAGGATCACTTAATTCATACTTGTGCAATGTACACGGTGGAACTGGGACCAAAAAGGTCCTATGTTTTCCTAGTTGATTTGATGCAGATTTAAAGAACGAAGTGGAGAAAACTGTAACAATTTGACACAGAAACAACAGCTTTTTGAATCCTCCAATATTGTTTTCTAAGGCATTGAAAAGTTGAAAATAGAAATGTAATAGAATTCCGATAACTTAAAACTTACATCGTATAAATTTTGAATCATATTATTTGGTTCTTTTTCAGGCCTAAAGCTTATATAAACAGAAGAAATAGCAAATAAAGGGAAAAATTAAAATAAACAGCTAAAACATAGTCAAAATATGAGAGTGGTAGAGCATGATATAACCCGACATTAAAATTTAACATGATTCCATTTGGATGTTAGAGGTGACTTTTGTTGTAATTGATGCTATTTTGATATACTTTCAGTAGCGGATTAACCCCCTTCGCCTCCCCCCCTGAACTCAAATGTTAAATATAATAATTGAGTTGCTTGATTCTGTTATTTTTTTTCTTAGTGCGTTTTGTCCCTTTACTCTAAATTTTAGATTTTGTTTTCGGGAAATAATAAACAAAAACAAATGAATAGAAAAAAAGGTTTTTACACGTTTTTCTTTCGATTAAAACACTTTGACATCATTAAGTAATACCGATCTATGCGAATAGGAATACCACTGATCCATCAAAGTATGGACAGATATTCCTATGGCATATTATGCCAAAAGTGATTAAAATGTGTCTGGTTTCAAGGATCATTGATTTCTTTGAGTCACATAATCTGTTGTCAGTTTGGTTTGCGAACTCTAGAGACTTTTTAACATCACGATTATTTGTCAGTAATTCTCTGCGACTGCTTTTCGGGAAGCTGGATGATTGCTTTGATTTTAAGCTACCTGTCGCATAGAGTTCAGAGGGTGCTGATCGGTAGGATAAAGAGGAAGGTAAAGTTTGGAATACCACAGGGTTAAATTTTTGGAATCGTACTGCTTTTAATTTATATCAACAATCTACATCGCTTGGATTCGTCGGGCAGCTTCATTCTCTTTGCGGACCGGGTTAGTTTGGGTTAATTTATGGCAAATAGGCCTGTTTGTTAATATTAACAAAACACCAAATATTATATGCTAAAATCGATAAGATTCGCCTGTTTATAGTAATGGTAGTGTGAAGTTTCTGGAGATGCATCTTGATTCCAGACTTCGCTGAAGTGCTCTCGCCAACAGGTTGGCTTCTCCTATTTTCCTGCTGCGAGGACTCTGAGAGCGTTTCTCAGAAAATTCTTGCGCAAGCAT
>JAEQML010079701.1:0-11889 GCA_016904865.1 Pissodes strobi | reverse complement strand
AACTTTAAAGTAAGAACACAAAGGTACATAATTATTTGAACGTGACATAGCCGCCGGCCTTGAAATCTCCTAATTTCAAAGAAAATAATAATAAAAGAGAGAAAAAATCTCGGTGTATCAAAACAACAGTGATTAAAGATTACAGAGATTACTTATCACCTAATGTTTTATTCTAATAACAAATGTATTAAAGTATCTTAATAATCTAGCAGCAAAAAACAACTTAATATCTAACATGAAACTTTAGGACTCGAAGGGTAACACACTAATTTTTACTACCGAACGTTTATATTCACCGTCCTTTGTTTTAACAGTCACCACTCGAATTTAATTGTCTTGACCTGGATGAACGGCAATTATTCTTCCTAGCTTCCAAAGCATAGGGGGCAAACTGTCCTCGTGAAGAACAACACATTGTCCGACCTTAAACACATCGGATTCAGCTTGCCATTTGCACCGTTCTTGCAATGTGTGCAAATAGTCCTTATGCCACTTACACCAAAACTGCTCCAACAAGTACCGCAAGTGTTTATACTTGCAACGTAGAGTTTGTCTAACATCGGTGACAGGATTATCTGGAACCGCCAACAGGGATCCGCCGATCAAAAAATGTCCAGGCGTCAAAACCATCAAATCTTCGGGGTCCTCACTTAAGGGAACCAAAGGTCGCGAATTGACTATGGACTCGATTTGAACCAATAAGGAATAAAAACCTTCAAAACTCAACAACACACCCTGGCAAGTACGCTTTAAATGAAATTTCGTGAGTCGTACTGCAGATTCCCATAGTCCTCCCATATGTGGAGACCTTGGCGGTATAAAACACCAAACAACGCGATTTTCAGCAAGAAAATATTGAAACTTGTCGGCTTCAATTTCTTTGAAAATATTTTCCGTACCGATAAAGTTTTTGGCATTGTCTGAATAAACCTTTGTTGGCAATCCTCTCCTAGCTACGAATCTCTTGAAAGCATCTAAGAAACAGCTTGTTGATAACTCTGTTACCAACTCCACATGTATCGCTTTAGTGGCGAAACAAACAAAAAGGCAAACCCAAGCTTTCACCGACTTGGTATTACGAAGGTAACTATTTTTTATGAGGTAGGGTCCCGCATAATCGACACCACACACAGAAAACGGACGTGATGCTTGTATTCTGGGAGCCGGTAAATTCCCCATCCTTTGAGTACCCATAGTAGGAGAGACTCGGAAACAGATAACACATTTATTTAAAATATATCTTACGGTATTTCTACCCTTTAATGGCCAATATTGCTGCCTAATAATTGACAACAAAGTCTGAGGACCAGCGTGCAAATGCTTGAAATGAAAATGTTTAATAATTAAGGATGTAAAGTGACCTTCCGATGGTAATATTACAGGATGTTTGGCTTCATAGGAAATATTAGCATTTCTGAGCTTGTCGCCAACTCTAATAACACCGTCGCCATCTAGAAAAGGATCTAATCGTATTAACTTGCTATTCCTAGCTATTTGTTTGCCTTTAAGCAAATCCTTTATTTCATCAGAAAAAATATTGGCTTTGAATCATTTTAATAATAGCTGTTGTAGCTTTATCGATTTCGAATAAATTAGGCTTACCTAAAACGGGAGGTTCCGTTTTTAATTTTAACGCTTCATTATTTTTGTAACGAAGAATATAAGAGACAATACGGACTAATTTTCCTAAACAAGAATATCTCTCAATTAATTCGTTTTTCACAACAGTATTTACAATTATTAAAACGTTTTGTTCGGTTTTTATCTCAAGAATTTCAATATTTGTCAATGGTTCGCTATGTGGCCAATAATCCGATGACTTGTACAAAAATTCAGGCCCGTAAAACCAGTGATCTAAATGCTCCATATTCTCGGGATCCACACCGCGCGAGACATAGTCAGCTGAGTTAGAAGCAGTAGGTACATGTCGCCATTGGTCTGCATTAGAAATTGCCTGTATCTTCGAAATGCGATTAGCGACAAAGGTTTTTAATTTTGTCGGCTCGTTTGATATCCACGCCAATACGATAGTGGAATCACACCAATAATAAGTTCTAGTAATTTTAATATTTATGCAATCTAAAACGGATTTTGAAAGTTCAGCTCCCAATAACGCACCAGACAATTCGAGAGATATTACTTTCAGAGGGGCAACTCGCGATTTGGAACAAGCTAGACTTACTTGTATTTTACCCTCCGAACTTATAGATCGAAAATAGACACAACAACCAAAGGCTGCTTCCGAAGCGTCAGTGAAAACATGAATTTCTGTATCCACATATTTACAAATAAGAATATTTCTGGGTATCTCTAACTTTTCGATAAAATGCAAATTTTTATAGAACGTTAACCAATTGGCTAAAAAATCTTCGGGAAGTGGCTCATCCCATTCAATTTTTAATTGCCAGAGCCTTTGCATATAAATTTTCGCTTTGACTATAACAGGACCTAATAGTCCTAACGGATCGAAGATTTGGCTAATAACCGATAATATACCACGTTTGGTTAAAATATTTTTCGTTTTAGAATTCACAGTATATTGTAAAGTGTCTTTTGAGGAGCTCCAACGTGTCCTCAAAGTTTTATTACTTTGCTCATCTTTAATTATAAATTGAGATCTGACGTCTGATTTATTTGAATTAAGTGACTCTTCAATATATTTTAAAATTCTTTTGTCATTAGATGACCACTTGCGGAAGTGGAATCCCGCCGTACCCAAAATGTTATTGACATTTTTTAGTAAATTGATAGCAGAATCAATGTCGTTGACTCCACTTAGCCAATCATCCATATAAAAATCATGTAAAATGGAATTTGACGCATTTGGCAATTTGTCTTCGTAATAAATAGATAATTGTTTAAGACACCTTGTCGCAAGAAAAGAAGCGGGCGCTGTACCGTATGTGATTGTATTTAATTTATATGTAGATAGCTGATCGCTGGAATTAAATCGCCAAACTATTTTTTGTTATTTGCGATCGTTTTCATGCACATACACACAGCGGTACATTTTCGCAATATCGCCGCTTATTACGATCCCGTACATACGAAAGCGCAATAAAATAGAAAATAAATAATCCTGTATACAGGGTCCGATCTTTAAACAATCATTAAGTGACACTCCAGATGTGGTTTTACATGATGCGTCGAAAACCACGCGTAATTTTGTAGTTAGAGATGACTCTTTCAGTATGCAATGATGTGGTAGAAAATAATTAGGTTCTAATTTAGCCTGTTCCGTGTCTTGTTCTAAGGACATGTGTCCTAACTCTATATATTCGCGTATAAACTGAGAGTATTCTTCCTTTAAGTGAGGAAATTTAATAAACTTACGCTCTAACCTATGAAATCGGTTTACTGCGATATCAAAGGATGACCCTAATTTAGAGAGATTATCACGAAATGGTAAGTGGACTGTAAAACTACCAGAATTATTAAATAAAAAAGTTTTTTGAAAGTGATCTTCAACCTCCAATTTTTCCGCAGTATACAAACTTTCCTTCTGGCACTCCTCTTGTAACCAAAATTTCTCTATCTGTTTATTTAGTACATTTGTTTCGGCTAAATTACAATGCAAATAATTTTAAGGAGGCGTTGCGTGAAGCTCTCCTGCAACAATCCATCCTAATTTTGTGTTTTGGAGTAATGGTTGATTTTTCCCTAAACGGATTTGATCTGGCAAGAGCAGATTATAAAAAATGCCGGCGCCCAAAAGAGCATCGATTTTACCCGGTTGGTTAAAATTGGAATCAGCTAATCCTATATTAGAAGGAATATTAAAATTTGCAGCATCAATATTAATTTGAGGTGTGGTTGCTGTGATTTGATTTGCAGATACCAAAAATTCTAAATTAAATTGGTGACCGAAATTTAAAGACCTTATTTTAGCCTTGATACATTTTGAAATCCTACTAGAATTACAAGATCAATCGACTTACCTGTAAGGAAGATCGATCGGAATTATCCGAGCATCTCCGCCATCCCTCATTACACTTTGTAGTATACAACTTTTTCCCAATCGGTACAATTTTTAAAGAAGTTATCTAAAAACATGGTGATTCAGCCGACCTTGGCTAGCCGCTTCAGCTCATCGCCTTGATGCATCATTACAATTTTGATTCGTGAGATTTTTGATTACATTGCATTTGGGGTGATAGGGAGAAGGTAAAGACTGGGTGGGTTTGTAATGAGGGATGGCGGAGATGCTCGGATAATTCCGATCGATCTTCCTTACAGGTAAGTCGATTGATCTTGTAATTATCCTTCGCATCTCCGCCATCCCTCATTACACTTTGTAGATGTTTAAAGTATTTGCGATGTAATCTACATTAACTGAAAATTGCGAGTTTTCTGTAGTCCTAGATTTGTATGGCTCTTTTTATAAACTAAAATTCAAATTTATAACCATTAGATTTAATAACACACATGATGAAGGTACATATATCATGTTTAACGCTTAACTGATATTAACCTTTAACTTATTCTTAATACTATACCAATATTCTTATGTAATATGATAACAAGTTGGTAAGTAAGTTATAATTGTAGCTTAATATTTATATGATTCCTTAGAATTTATGGTTCAATAAACAAGATGCCAATCCAGTGGGATTACACACGCCAAGTTTTTTATAGAATTTCGAGAATACTTTTGATTTTTCTGTCGAGCCAGCTGTCTTCTGAATGGTTTGTAATATAACTCCCATTCTTTGAGCTGCTGAAGTTGCCCCGTGTCGCATGCTGTAAGATTTCCGTTTTTATACTGCTGGCTTTTAGTATTAACTTGACCCATCTGCTAATGGTTTGACTGCTGTCTGGGTGATAGGGCTTTTTGTGAGTGAGTATTACATTTTGTTTGGTTTTGCTACTTCTGGTATCGATGGCATCTGCAAATGTAACGATCTATTAGCATATTTACAGTATCTGTGAAAGCCGTAATTTCTGTTTTTGAACAAAAAAATAGGTATGTTCACTAGCTGCAACTGCAATTACGGACAGTGGAGGGTACGATCGATTGTATCTGCTAATACAACGAACTATTCACCTTTTATTGACTGGTAGCACCCTTTTTCCTTTTGTGCGTTCTATGTAAGTCTCTAATAGTGTGGCTATACATAGTTCAGGTTGATTAATAAAATAAGGTAATATCAAACTAGGTTGAAGCCTGTTTAAGCCACTTGCTTTTATTTTATCCGGGAATCTGATTTCAATTATGTATTCATATTTAAAAATATTGTCTATTTTTACTTCCGGGTTGTCCGTGATTTGTGTGCCGTTATTAGTATTAAGAGTGTTACTAGCTTTAAAGTTAGATTTGTAGATTTAAGAATTCGTGAGGGTACATGCTCTCTAAGCGCTGTAGAACTGGGTAGGAATCCCAAGTAATTGAGTATTTTGATTTTGGGGGTCTTATGTTAAATGTTCCATTGAGAAACCTTTTTATAACCGCTTCGTCTTTTGTTTGAGTAGGATGACTCCGAAGACAATTGCATGTTTAGGAGTTCAAGAATAAGTTTACGGTTTTATTATATATTTGTTGGCGCTTAGAAAAACAGAAATTCTTCTATTTATTGTAAGTATTTCCGTATTGTTTGAGGGCGCTATCTGTCAATGAAGAAATAATCACTTTTATCGCTTCATTAGGTACGCTTTATTATAGAAAAGCTCTCCTGACAATAAGGAAGTTTCATCATTTTTTTTTTATTTTTTTATTTTTTTTTATTTTATTATTGCTGATTTCGATAGCCCATCAAAAATAAGTGAACACATGTTATTTCTTTTTTCCCTAAGACGAAAAATGAGGCAAATACAACGCCTTGAGATGTGCTTATGTCGTCATAATACACATGAATTTTTACGTCACACCATGCATAGTATATCTATATATACAAAACTAAAAACTGGTATAGCTCTTGTAATATTCATCTTTAGTGGAAATAAAAAAATACGTATCGATATTTTTATTTATTTATTTTTTTTCACTATTCTATAGTTTGGAATAAAAAGTAATCAGTTTAATTTCTCAAGAAACTTCCTAATTTCCCTACAACCAGAGTAAATTTTCTTCCACAATGGTTGTTTCTCTCCGCAAGGAGATGTGAGTAAGTATTTTTCAGGGTAAAGATAATAGACTGTTCTGCCAGTAGGTCCCTTTTCTCTTGTATAAACCCCAAAAGTGAGCATGGTTGCGGGGGAATAACTACGCTTTTTTCGTAATTTATATAAAACCTAAATCTTGTAATGTTTATGTAATTTTATTTATACTTTTAAGTAATCCTCTTTTGAATTACCAATAACTAGCCAATTGTCTAAGTAGAGTACAGTTTTTATACCATTTAATTTTACATATCTTACAACTGGTTTCAGTTTTGTGAAAAGATATGGAGCTGTACATAAACGAAATGAAACACAATTAAATTGGTATAGTACGTTGCAAAAAACGAATCTTAACAACTTTTTTGACTACTGTGCATAGGGATAAGGAAATATGCATCTTTAAGAGATCAGTTTTCCCCAAGAATGCGTATTTTGAAATTAAATTTTTTGCCGTCCTATGTAGTCTTCTACTTTGCTAACCGGAGTCGGTGTCCAATTGGAAGTGATTTTATAATCCTGTACCCACTCTATTATTGAACTGTTTACCTTTAATTTCTGCTAATTTTGAACGTATAATTCTAGTTCAGACGGTTGGCTAATTAAATTATTGAAAGGGAGGGCTAAGGCACTAATCCCACAGACTATAGTTGTTTCTGTAATTGATACAGTAGTTGTCTTGGCAGGATTTAGTACTCTCTTCGAGATTTAATTTTGATGGTCTGAGGACATTGCAGTTGGCAGCTGGTGGATATTTCTCTATGATACTGTTTGTTTTTTTTTTTTTTTTATCTTTTAGTCCTTTTAATAAGTAATTGTCCCATCTAAACTATCTGAGTATGTAGTTCTGGCCTCGCAGATGTGCTTGATTTCGTCGTTTTTTTTTTTTTTTAGCATACGATTGCAACGATTTTTAGCATATTTACAGTATCTGCAAATACTGTAATTTCTGTTTTGAATAGAAACCAAGAGTGTAATAATTCGCTACCTTCAATGCAATGATTTTATGTAAGAGGGTTGCAATAGTATGGTGGTTATTTGTTTTTGTATCTGCAAATACATAGCACTATACCGTTTTATTTTTGTCAGTACATATATCCTTTACATCGGCAAATGTAGCCGCCTTTTTCCCTTAATTTTGGGTTAGTTTTGGTTAGCACTTTTAGTTCTTGTTGATTGAGCCTCCGTTGAGAGCAAAGCCAACGGAGGGCCATGCAAGCTATAATAATACCCAACTTGGGATTTAGTCGCTCGTAAATTATGCGTCAGCTTGCCTTTGTGGCTAGTTTTTAGAGGTTAATTTCGTGAAAAAAGGGCACTCTTCGACTTACTCAAAATTTTAATTTTTTTTTTGTTTTTTTGAAAAGTATTTGTTAATACAGTAATAGCAATAATTACAATATACATAGTCCTTATTCCTCTAGACAGTGTTTTTGAACACTGGTATTGAGGATAATTGCATTTTAGTAATAATAACAGTATGATTTCCTATAAACTCTCTAGTATTGTGGCTATGAATATCCTTTGAAAATATTATGATAATATTTTAATTTTGAGTTTTATTTATTCTCCTGTAAATAAGTTTATTCTGTTAAAATTTTAATACCTTATGTAATTGCCATACTCTTAAATTTTCATATAGATCTGCAGTATGAGTCAGTGGATCATAATTAAATATAACTTTGTGTTTTGTGTTGCAATATTTGCATCGAATCGAATTGTAGTTTATAGTCCCACATGTGCCCCATACGGGGTTCAAATATCGAAAAACGAATGATACGAAGGCAATATAACCATTTGTTTCTATTTTTTATATTCCTTTATATGGTATAAACGTTTTATTCTCTGTAAAATATTAATAAATGTGCAGACCGACCGGTATATATTTCCTCCTTTTGATTGTGTTATGTAAACACTTTTTGTGATTGAATAGTATTTCTTTGGTAGGATGTACGATTAGACGAGATTACTAGAGAACGGTTCGAATAGCTCGTATCGTTAACTGTTGCTTATTACTTATATTCATTTCGATATAACATATTTCAATTCCGAATATATTGTTTGATTCTGTGTAATTGTACACAGACGACAAATAAATGTAACAATGTTTTGTCATGCCCTCGTATATAAATAACAGTTTGTTAGTATAATTCAAATCGCAGTGAGCATATTTAATTTTTGTTTACTGCTTCATTCGCATTTTTGACTGTAACCCGTTCGCACTCTATTTTATTCTAATAAGTATAGTTAGTTTTAGAAGTTTGAGAGTATTTTCCATTTCAATTTTATTAAGAAAAAAAATAAGGGTTACAAGTGTCATATTTATTCATAATACTCAGTTTAGTATTATACACATTTAGTTTGCTTTTATACGAGAGATTCTGTTTTTATATATTTAAGATAACCAGGTATTTATGTATATTTGAAATTTTGGCATATAATCTTATATGGACTCACCCCCCTGATTCGCTTCTTCCGATGAATATTGCCCCCTTTTTTCGCCTCCTTTGCAAGCAAGACGTATCACTAACACTTCACTATACTAGAAATACGATTTCTAGGCATTTTTCTTCTTAAAACCAAAAGAAAGAACCGATTTACGGATTCTTTCTTGTCACCGACCGGTACAAAATTGTAATGATGCATCAAGGCGATGAGCTGAAGCGGCTAGCCAGGGTCGGCTGAATCACCATGTTTTTAGATAACTTCTTTAAAAATTGTACCGATTGGGAAAAAGTTGTATACTACAAAGTGTAATGAGGGATGGCGGAGATGCGAAGGATAATGGCCGTTAATACCAATTACATCAATATTAATATTTTTAGGCTGAATTTTTAATACATCAAAAAATTCGCGGCTTATGAAGTTTGATTGAGAACCTGCGTCTAATAAAACTCTACAAACTACAGGTTTGTTTTCATTATCAAAGATATGTATGATCGCGGTAGATAAAATTACAAAATAGTTTCGAGTATATACATTTAATCCAGTCGACAACTTCTGATTCTCAAAATCGCAATTTTGCGAACAAGACGCAATCGAAGAGTCTTTGTTATCGGCAGCTGATTTTGTTTCAGTACCGTCGCAGTCAGCCGCTGAGGAATCGACGTTATCAGTGCCGTGCACTTTATTTTTATTGTTTGGAATTTGTTGCCGCTTATTTCGCAAACTGCCTAAGTGTAAGAGACTATTTTGTTTATGTCCGCAAATTCTACAAGGCTTAGCATGGCAATCAGTGCCCATATGACCTATGCGTAAGCAATTTGTGCAGGCCTTTAGCCTTCTAATATTATTTAACCTATTAGAAACTGATAGCTTCTGGAAATCATTGCAATAGTATATTAAATGATCGCCCTCACAAAAGATGCAAGTTATGTTGTTATTAGAGTTGGCAACAAAGCTTGCCTGATATCTAGTAAATGGTTTTTTATTACCACTCCCAGAATTATTTTGATAATTATTATTTGACTTGGTGTCAACGGACCCAAGGACTTGACAATGCTCACGCAAAAATGTGAAAAAAGATTCTATTGTTTGAGAAACATCGTCCATAGTTTTTATCTCCCACTCTTTTTTAGTATTGCTATCTACTTTACTTAGCAAGAGATAAATCAAAATGGTAGACCATGAATCGACGGGTTAGAGATTTTAGAGCTCTGTAATGCTTTTGGACATTGTCCAAGAACGATCGTAGTGAACTAAATCTTTGCTCACATTTGGCAACTCAAAGAGTTGTTTCATATGAGTTTTTATAATTAATTTTTTATTTTCAAATCGTTCTTGCAAAAGACCCCAAGCAACAGCATAATATAAATTATTTTTTATAATATTTATTATAAATAATATAATAGTATAAAAATGTGCTCAGTCAGTGTGCAAGTTTTTCTTGTGGGACCCCAACGATCCAGAAACTCCTCAACCTGCTAACAACCAAAATGAAAATAGGAGAGATGGATGGGGTAACGCTGAAGTTAAATGCCGTTGTAACCAGATAGCTCCCCTCAGAACGGTGAACAAGGAGGGCGCGAACAAGGGGCGACAATTTTATTGTTGTGGCAATATGATGAACAGTTGCAACTTCTTTCAGTGGGCGGACGAGACTCCCAACGCAGGCGGGGGAGACGATGGTGATGACGACGATTCTGGTTTGTATAAAAAATCGATCTTTTGTGACATATTTTGAAGACAGTCCCGTGATTTTCAAATCGTTCTTGCAAAAGACCCCAAGCAACAGCATAATTTGCCTCGCAAATTTCTAAAGACTCAATAATATGAACCGCTTCGTCTTTTAATGAAGCTTGTAAATAGTAATATTTTTGGACGTCTGAAAGAGACGTGTTTTTATCTATTAATGCTGAAAATGAATCAAAAAAGCTTTGCCATTTATCAAAAGCACCATTAAATTCTGGCAAAACTATAGGAGGTAGCTTTACGTTATTTAGCATAAATGATTGTTGATACACCTGTGGATTTGGTAATGTGCTCGATGCTTGCAACGCTTGAGCTTCCCCCGCTCTATGCTTATCAACAAGCTCTTTCGCCTTTGACACCGTCTCATAGAAGTCATCTTCAAAATTATTTCTTTCAAAAGATTCCAGCTCCGTTTGATCAATAAGTTCTAACTCGGACTGCACCTCATTAAATTCGTCAATAAGGCTTTCTATCTTGTGAACGCGAGTACAAATTTCCATAATTTTTGTTGCATTTTTTGTGTCATTTATAAATTTTTTAAATCTTGTAAGCTTGCCTTTTATTTGACCACGGCGGCTTACTAATTGCGAAACAGTAGCTTGCGCTGACTCAGTTTAATCCTATGAATCACTCATAATGAATATTTAAATTAAAAAGGACAAAATCCTTATCGAGAAAAATATATTTTAATTTATTCTACAAAGTAAGTCTCCACGCCACGGGTGGATAGGAGCAAGCTTTGTAAATCTAACGTAAACTCAGAAGTACGTACCTAATAATTGTTTTCGCTCGGATTTATATCGCTCTGAACAAGTGAGATATGACGACAGTGATGCACCGATACACCAGTTAAACAAAGCTAGAAAGATACGGAGTACAGGGCCCAACGGGCGCCAGACAAAATACCGCGAAATGAATGCTAGATAAAGTGCGAAGATTATTAACCTGCGCGCACAACGGAGCACGCAAGTCAAAAACAATATGCAAAGCACAATAAAATGTAACTAAAATGTTTAATTTTTTAGCAAAAATCAAGCACAACGACCTCACAAAGGTGGGTTGTTGAGTGCATTAAACTCCCTAAAGGCGCAAACAAATCTCTTAAATCAATTTTATGGCTTCCTTATGGGTTCACATTTATAATTTAAAAATTGGAAAGGACTCACAGGTTTTATCCATGACGAAATCCATCAAACCATTCCATAAACCATCCGGCTCGAAGGACCAATGTTTAGGACTGTGCTGTTCTCCTTTGAAGAATATTCATTACTTCTTTGAACTGCGCACCTTCCACAAATAAATCGCCGGTTTCATGGTTCAGGTACAGGATTTTATTTGTGGAAGGTGCGCAGTTCAAAGAAGTAATGAATATTCTTCAAAGGAGAACAGCACAGTCCTAAACATTGATCATTATAAAATGAGCGACATGCTCAGTCTTCTAAATCTAATTTAGAGAGACATTAAAACCGTGAATACCTTTCGGTTTCGATTCTTATTCTCAGTTAAAAACAATACGAGCATTGACTTGACATTGACATCGACGGTCGTCAAGTGCTACCCGTTCTCGTATAATTCAAGGTATCATCTACCAGTCTACGTTTTAAC
>MU196823.1:1314-11890 GCA_016904865.1 Pissodes strobi | reverse complement strand
TTTTGGATAATAAATGAGGGCAATATACTGAGGAGTTTAAAATTTTGTGGAAAAGTTTGAGGTCTCTCTGTTTTCTCCTACAGGATAGTGACGAAATGTTGAGCTCTTGGCAGAAGTTTAAATAATGAAATTCCTGATTGTCAAAGAATCTGTAGTTAAGGTATCTACAAAATTTGCGCTGAACACCTTCAAGTCTGTGTACATGGTAGGCATAGTTCGGACTCCACACAGATGCAGCATATTCCAAATGAGTGCCGACATAGGAGAAATGTAGTACTTTGATAGCATTGATATCAACAAATTTTTTTGTGCTGCGCTTAACAAAACTAAGCATCCGAAAGGCCCTGTTGATTATGGTATCCATATGTTGAGAAAAATCTAGATTTGGGACCTGCAAGACACCGAGGTCTCTGATCTGTCTCACGCACTCCAACGGATTGCCATCAATATGATAGATGTAGTTGCTAGGTATTCTAGACTTGTGGAATTTTATGGCCTTACACTTTAGTACATTAAGTTCCATGCCATTAAATTGGCACCAATGAGTTAGCCTGTTAAGATCCTCGTGAAGTGTAAGAGAGTCGTTTGGGGAAGTGTTTTTAAAAACAGTTTTAAGTCATCAGCATATAACAAGGAGAGACTGTTTTTGAAGCAGTGAATAATATCGTTAATAAATAAGTTAAAGAGTAATGGGCCGAGGTGTGAACCTTGTGGCACTCCTGATAACACATTGATTTTGGAAGAAATAAAATTATTGATATGGACAATCTGTGTCCTATCAGTAAGGTAACTCTTTAGGCAGTGAAGTAGGGTGCCCGAAATTCCAATTTTTTTAAGTTTCTTGATTAAAACACCATGGTTGACTCTGTCGAATGCGATTGGAGAAGTCGGTGTATAGGTATAGAGTGTACTTCTGCACCCCCCTCCAAGGCATCCGCCAACAAACCCTGGTATGTAAGAAGATTCATTTCTGTGGATGAATTTTTCTTGAACCCAAATTGTTCTGAAATAATTTCTGCTTCAGGGCAGGATGTAAGAAATTTTGTTACTATGTTTTCAAAAATCTTAGGGATGGCGTTGAGGATACAAATGGGACGATAGTTTTTTATATTTGATGAGTCGCCTGATTTGTGAATTAGTACCACATAGCTGGATTTCCAGATCTCTGGAAAAACGCCTGTTTGCAAGGATTTATTGAAAATTTTGTGTAAGAGACTTGACAGCACAAAGCAGCAGTTTTTTAGAAAGAGTGGGTGAATTTTATCAGGTCCCGGCCCCTTGTGTGGATTTATATTTTTTAATTCTGTATAAATGCTAGAAATATTGATATTACAATCAAATATATTATGTGGAGTAAGAGAGGGCTCATCAGGGAAAACCAGATATTGTCCACCATAGACAGAGCCGAAGTATTCAGCAAATAATTCAGCTGCTTGGGGGCCCATAGGTGCGGATTTGTCATTTAAGTGAACATTGGATGGTAATCTACCAGAGCCCTGGAGTGAGCCAGTATAGGACCAACATTCTTAAGGGTTTTGTTTAAGAGCTGCCTCAGTGTCCCTCAATTATCCCTGAAAATTCTCTCTGGCAAGTATGTTGCATTGAGAACGTAAATCTAAAAAAGTCTGATAGTCAAGTGGTAGTCTAGTTTTTTTGTATTTTTTATGTGCAATCTTTTTTGCACAGTAAGTGCTTTTAGGTCCCATGTGAACCATCTGGGGAACTTTCGGCTTGAAATTTTTTTAACAGGTACAAACAAATCAAAAGTATTACACAACACATCATAGAGAAGGCCAACCATCTCATCCAATGTCTTTTTCGAGAAAAGGACCTTCCAGAGTATTAGGCCTAGGTAGTTATTTATATCATTAAAGTTTGCAGATTTGAAATCGTAAAAATACCCATCTCCTTGAGGACTTGAATTTTTCCTATTTTGTTGCAATCACACTTGGAACTGTAGAGGCGGATGATTGTTGTCTACTGCCGAAAGGTATTCTTCGACATCAGGCTGGGTTATTGGCATCTTGGAGTGGCAGAGAACTAGATCAAGGATGACACTGTTAACATTGCAAACATGATTCAGCTGGAATAGGTTGTGATATGAGCGTACTTCAGACATGTGTTGTATTTTACTAATTTCAGAAGGAGGTAAGTAATTCTCCTCAAGATGGTGAGCACTGGAGCAGATGTCTTCCATGTTCCAGGTAGCCTTGGGAGGTTAAAGTCTCCCATGATGCATAGTTCAGGATAGTTGAGCTTCTGTGTAATTTCTTCAATGTTAGAGCTAAAACCTTTATACTTAACTAAGAGAGAGTTAGGTGGCAGGTAGACACAGCCCAAAATCATCCGGTTACTGCCACTACCAATCATGACATAATTCTTCTATGTCCACGTTTGCCTTATAGTCGTGATACAGCATCCTTAGTTCGTACACATAATTTATCACCGTTTCATTCTGTAACTGCTTCCTTTCCTCCACTCTCTTTTTACCTGCTGTCTGGTAATTTTTGGCTTTGAATTCACAGATGAAGTCTGCTTGCATTCCACTCATTCATTATTTTGGTGAGCTACCTTCTATTCTTCGAACCATATATTTGCTGCTCCATCTAAAAGTGTTCAATTTTTAATGCATCATCCTATCCGTTTGCTATTGCCATTCTTTCGTATGATTTTATAAAATCATTGGCTTTTCATCTGCAAGGATGAAATGTAGGTGGGCTAATAAACTGCGGTATTGCTGCTTTCTTTGCAGTAGCCACAGCGTCCGTGATTGTTATGTTTGCCATGTTGTGACGTACTGTTTGGATTTCTTTTGTTTCTTCTCGTTCGTTTTGTTTTCTCTGATGTCTTCTCTAGCCGTACCACTGTGTGATAGGGTGGGTTCCTTTGTTGGTGCGTTGGATTGACTCTTAAAACGTAAATCTAATTTTTTACCTGACATTCAAGGGCGAAAAGTAGATGATAATAACTCCTAACTCAACCAAAATCTCAAGAAGGCAAATTGTTATGATTTCAAAAAAAAATCTTAAAGGAAACTGGTACAGAAAACAATCTCGTGGGTAGCCACGGTTATAAAAATATAGACGGTTCGGATTGATGCAAAATGTTATTTTTAGCTGAATCAAGGATCTATAATCTGGAAAAGCTTATCTCCATGACGAGTCCATAATCCTGCGTCCTATTTACGAGATCATAACGGTAGCCTCCTGTGTACGGGGATGAGAACGAAGACCTACACCACGTATCTTTGGCTAGGAATCAGGACGGCAGCCTACACCACTTGTCGCAATTCCAGATATACTTCTTATGTGTACGGGGATCGAAACGGCGGCCTCGACCACATGTCACATATGTCGCTAGTTCCGCAGTTCCACTGTGTTTTTTCAGGTGGCGTAGCTCAGATAGGTAGTTGGGAGAGATGGGCACTCGTTATATTAAATAAATTCCTCATCTATTTACTTCAGGTTGAGTATATAAGGTTGTAAGTATTACCAGAATATTTGGGAATGCATATCTTGTAAGCCCCTGGGCTATTCCTCGCGAAATTGATTAACACAAACAGTAGACAAAGAAAGCTGACCTTAAGGGTGGATAGATTATTTGATCTGGATAAATATTTAGTTCGTAATTTACTTTTTATATGTTATTAGTTTAATCAGCACTTACGGCGTTATTAATGTTAAGTGGTTCACTTTTAAGGTGCCTGATCAGAGGGGTGCGTTCCCGATTAAAGATTAAGCACACTGATAGGTCTTTTTTAAGGTGAGAGCTTTGGTCTGTCAGAGGGGCGCTTTCCCAGTCTGCCGATATAGGCTGTTGCGCAGCTTTTTATACCAAACTTTGACCTCTAATTTGAGTATTATTCTGAATTATCATCAAGGTGAATCATAACAGTTTACACTTTAACTAATAACAATTCAAAATTGAGTTTCATCATAGTTAAGTGCAAACTTTATACTATAGTATATTATGATAAAAGTGTATAAGAGGGCCTTTAAAGCACGCGCGACATATTTCAAAACACGACGCGCAGCGGAGTGTTTTGTAAGTCGCAAGGGCTTTAAAGGCTTCTTATACAAGTATATCATACGCTATTTTTTATTACGAATGTATCATAATCTCAGAAATGTTTTAAATATTAAACTTAAGGGATATATTGACGAATATATTAATCTGTCACATTTGACATGATCAAATGTTTCTATAGCAACCTTTAAAAAAGTAGGTGAATCATAAACATTCTTTTAAGCACGCTGCAGCGTGCGATAATCGTTGATTATGATGCATGCGTAATAAAAAATGATTTTATTTTACTGCGAACGCTAGTTGACAATATTTTATGTATAATGCCCGATACCTATTGAAACGCCCCTGCCCATGGCACATTTCTTGTATCTAAAGGCCGATACTCATTGGACGTGATCGTAACAATGACGAATGATTTATCACCACTATCCATTAAGACCCTGTTAAATTGACGTTGTTTGATAGTAGGTTCTAAAGTAGATGTTTGTTAACTGAGTATCTTGAATGATTACAATGTATACATGCACATACTAAAGATAATTTTAACAAGTTGAGAGCGTAGCGGGTAAGATCTGACCAGGACCTATATAATATATGTAAATTTTAAGATACCCTCACAAGTTCTTTTAAGCGGTTGTCCCGAAGGATTTCGTGTCCCGTATTGTATCCTTTGTTGTGTTTTGTATTTTTTATGGATCTTACCATTAGCCCAACTTGTTATTCGGAGATTAGAGGGTTAAAGTTTATTTGAAGATATTTGGTCACAATCACCTCCCAGTCCGAAACCTAATAAAAATCGCGCAGTTTGCGAGAATCTGATCACACTACAACACTAGTTTTAAAAGTTCGACCCTCCCTTAAAATGATGCCTAGCTATTAAATCGTAAAGAATTTTAGTGAAACCAAATATAATACTGATTTGTAAGGAAACTGTCTCGCCTGTGGCTGGGGTTTTAGAATTTGTTCTAAGTTTCATTTGGCTCAGGAAAATTACTGAGATGCTCAATTTCTCGGATAATTGAGAAACTCTACAAAGTGGGTGGAACTAGATGAAGCGCGTGGACGTGAGAATATGTGGAAATTTTAATGGAAAACCAGTCTCAAGCTTTGGCGAGTGGAATTGGACCAGTCTCTATCCAAAATGAGTGAATTTTAAAATATGTGGAAATTTGAAGGAGAAACCAGTCTCAAGCTTTGGCGAGTGCAATGAAACCAGTCTCTAGCCAAAACGAGTGGATTTTAAAGACTCCTCTCTGCTTCTTGCTGCAGGCTTTTTTATATGACAAAGTTCTCATTTGATGTGTGGGTGCCACAAGAAACTATTAAAATCCCGATCCCACACATTAAAAAATGCATTAAAAAAAGACGTAAGTAAGTGTACCGCCCGAAATCCCAGCGCTCGGCTCGACCACTTTTACCTGCTGGTTTACATGTAAAAATGCGTTTTAAAGATTTTTTATAATATCCAATGTGTTCAAATTTTGTAGGCGAATTTTATTTTGTTAGAACATTCCTTTGTTAATTTGCATACCTAGGGTCAGCCTGTTTCACTATCTTCAACTGTTTCCGAAATACTGATAATTGAAAATCGCGATTTTGGTCAAATCTTGACTCTGCTTATATTATTAGTAACATCACACCAAACTAAGTGATCTGCGACCCGACGACTTATGACAGTATATTATGGCTGTCAAAAATTGTGAAATTTGTCAGTTATAAGTTTGTGGAAAATTATGCTACGCAGAGCAAGAAAAAAAAATAGATTTTAAAATTTTACATAATGTGTAATAAAAAATAATGACAGATACAGAAACAATTTTATCAATTCATTTAATTTAAAAACTCAAAAACTTTGCAGAGAAAAGGCTAATCGTAGCCTGAATGAAAATAAAAGCTTAATGTGTTATTATATTTCCAAGGTAAAATGTTAACTTTATATCTATTTTGTTATTTTAGCTATGAGGTCAGAAAAGTATGAACTAAGTAACTTAGGCATATTTTATTTTTAGAAAATTCAAAGCATTCCATTTGCATTGCTGGTAAAACTTTGGATATGAAATATTGGAAACTTCCAAATACTCTAAAATATATCAATATCGACCTCTAAATTCACCAAAGTTCAGTTTTTTTTAAAGGAATTGTGTGGACCGATGAATCAAATCTTACAATTAGTGGCATCTTTAACGGAAAAAATTGCCACTGTTGGTCCTAAACAGATCCGCATCAAGCAAGAGTGCATAGGTTAATTAAGGTTAGATGTAGTATTACTAATAATTATATTTTACCACCCTTACTTTATGAAGGGAGTTGTCCCAGCGGCCTCAGGAATTTCTCCGGTAGCAAAGGCACTAAGTAATAACTTTACAAAAACATCTCTCCCACCTTGCCAGACGAACGCGGCATCACGGCGACTACAGCTAAGGAAAAAGCACACATGCTCGCCGAAATATTTTTATCGCACTCTACCTAAAACGTCCCCCAAGGCAAGGCTCTCCATACCATATCGACCATCAACCCTACCATGGCAGGAGTTAAGCTTCATCAACGTGATGTTCATAAAATCCTCAAAGAACTAAATACGCAGAAGGCATCAGGACCGGACGGAATACATGACATCGTGTTTAAGAACTATCTCAACCAACTAACACCCATTTTCCAGACTCTTTTCTCTGTCTTACCAAAAAGGGATTTACCCATCTTCTTGAAAAGTCCCTCGAGTGCAACCTGTTCCAAAAAAGGCAAGAAATCCTTGCTTTCAAACTATAGCCCAATTGCCTTGCTACCAATAATCTCCAAAGTCATAAAACGTGTAGTCAATCAGCAACTACTGAAGTACCTTGAGACTAACAGATTGATTAGTCCAATAAGGCTTTCGCAAAAAAGAAATCGATAGGAGATATATTGGCCTATGTCACTCATATATAGATTAGGGCAACTGAGAACTACGGAGAATCTCTTTGGCATGACGGATTGCTCAACAAACTCCGTACTTTGGACTGCCGGCCGAACCGATCTCTGCACGTTGCAGTTAATGGACACGTCTCAGATACATTCACTATTAATGCGGGCGTGCCTCAGGGCACAATACTTTCACCAGCTGGATTCCTCATATATATTAATGACCTGCTCACCGAAATCAATAATCCTGTTTACAGTTTTGCAGATGACAGTACTCTTGTCTCCCAATTTAGATCACAAAAACCTCTACCAGCGACAGAGGTATAACACGCAGACAGGAGCAGATTACAGCAATCAACCAAGATTTGGAGAGGGTTCGAACTTGAGGCGACAGAAATTTGGTCCAGTTCAATGTAGCAAAAAAGTCAAGTGGCCACGTTTAAGAAGAAAACCAATACGGCGGCGGGCCCTGAGAAGATGACAAAGATCGACCATTCATTCAACCTCGTTAATAGGACTGCTGAGTGTCTTGGTCAACAGCAATATGTCCTGGCATGACCAAGTTGCTATATCGCAAAATCGGCCTCGCAGAAGCTTGGTGAGCTATGTCATAACAAAAAAACTGTATACACCGCAGCAGCTGCTCTTGTTCTACAATACGCAAATAAGACCCTGCTTAAAATATTGCTCAAACATCTGAGGTGCCGCACCGAAGTTGACCCGGGATCTGGATAGTCTGGACAGACGGCAAGAGTGCATCCGTTCGTTGTAAAACTGGAAACACCTAGAGAACCGCTTTACAAGGACTCCTTTGTATGGCGAAATTCATTGCTGTGGAACGCACTCTCAAGACATCTGTTTCTCCCAAATTACAACCTACATCTATTCAAGATCCGTGTCAATCAACATCTTCGCACACACACAGCTCGTCGAGTGCCATAGGATCTTCCTTTAGTCTGTGTGTCACTGCCATAAAAACACTTTCAAAATTTGTATTTTGAAGTCCTAAAAATGGTCTTTGACTGGAAATTATTGTTCCAGTCACAAAAACTCCAGGAACAATCTACCCATTTTGGACTACTGAATCTTCCGTATGGCTTTGGAGTGAGTTCAATTTTCTTATAAGTTCAAAACTAGGTGGAATAGTTAAAATGTTGTATTCTGGGCTGTTATAGATTGGCAAAGTCATATCTCCTTATCATGGTCCAGTTAAGATAATCTAATCGGCACCGGTGTTTCGAAATAAAGTCCCGTTCTATTATTCCATCGGTTGGAATAGAAAAGTCATTACCTACAATGTGAAAAATATGTGAAAATATATAACCAGAATGTTTGGGTTTGTAGTTCCTATTAATTTTTTATAGCCTTCTGTCACACGTTTTATTCTGCTGACGTTGCATCTGTTCATTATTTTTTGTTGAGGATCTATTATGTTTCTTTTCAATAGAAATATGTCTACTCAATCAATGTGACTGTTTGATCTCCTGTCATAACCGTCTCGATTATTACAAAATTTTAAAGTACATGGTCCATAATATATGTTTCTAGGAGGGCCCCAAAGCACTTTGTTGGGGTTCCTGTCGGTTTTCCTGCTCGTGTACTGACGGTAGTTGTGGTTTTGGCACCTAGTGATATTGTGGAGTTGGTAGTTACACTGTCCATGAGGGTCATTGTTTCCTCTTCCACGGAAGTTATTTCTTGCTCTTTCCCGGTTATATTGTCTATTTGCGTATAAAACTGAGCAACTAGAGTAATTCTCTGGGGTTTCTTATCGCTTCTTGAGTTGCCTGGAAACGTCCTGCTTACTTAAATATTTTGAGTTTATCTGAACCGGCATTAGTGCTTAAAGCTTTGACGGTGGTACTTATGATGAAATTTACAGCCTTCGCTGATGTGGGAGGGTCTTTTTAATTTTTGCGTGAAAATTTTCAATTTCAGCAGTGAATTTTGATCCGTCATGTCGTTGCTTTGGTTCAAAAATCTCAGAAGTTACGGATGTGAAGTTTCTGGCTTTATGCTGTCCTTTAGCCTTTATATAAACGTCGTCTATCGTTGTACAGTTGTCGCCTATCAAATCGCTAGCTCTACCTGTACACCTGGTTTTGACACAATTGAAAATAATGCGGTGGCTTGTAACACCGCATTATTTTCATGCGCTTCTACATTTGCGTTTAACAGGTTTAAAGCATCTGGAAATGAGATGAAATTATCGGAAGTAATTGCACAAGTGCATCAAAATTACCGATAATTTTGCATGACAGCGTGTTGTCTAAAAACTGCATGAGTTCATTTTCATATTTTGGAGAAATATTATTAATTAATTACATTAATTATTAATTATTTTTTTCCAAAATATGAAAATGACCGAATGCAGTTTTTCTAAGACAACACGCTCGAATGCAAAATTATCTGGTTATTTTGATGCACGAGTGTAATTCGGTGGAATATTTCCCGAATAAGGACATGGTTTAAAAAAATATCTCTTTATTCTTTTTTTTTTTAATGCAAAACGTACATGTAACTGTAAACAAAGTACAGAGACGCAAAAATACAATATTTTTAATCCGAAACGAGACTTTTTTAATAATATAGGTATATTCACTTGACTTTGACGTTATTTATAAATTGTCGCTGTCAAGTTTACAATGGAATTACCATAGATACGTACGATGCAATTATCGCTGTGCTCTTTCGGTTTCTACAGTGCAATTATCGCTGTAATTTTCCGAGAATTGCACTCCTCTAATGGGATTTTTTATAAATAGGGAAATATTCAGCAAGACCATCGAACTCATTAGGCAAAATTTTGGGAAAAGTCGATTGTATTCATAAACATGGTAGGTCGAGAGGTAATAGCAGGAACAGTAATATTTTCTTGAAGTTTTGTTTTATCACTAGAGTCATTGATCAGGATCGCTGTTATTAGTTAAATCAATTGTTACTAATGCATCTTCTATTTCGGATCTGTCGTTTTTCGAATAGAACTAGGATTTTTACAATCAATTTGCAAAAGCTGGAATAAACACCTCTACTATTATTATCAAAACTTTTGTAGCTTTTTGCTACTGCCAAAACAAGACTATTATATAGGGTTAATAAATTGTCTCTTGCTTGGTCTTTCATGATTTCCGATATGGGAAAATTATGATGCTCTAATAATTTCATTTTTAGATTCGAGAGTTTGGCTATAATTTCCTTAAACGGTACTTTAACTGTTAGTACCATTAATTACAGTAAATACAAACAGAACCTCGTAAATAATTCGAAAATAAAATAGATAGGTACATTTTACAGCATAAAATAAAAATATATCAATCTGCCTATGTAAAAAATTTAAAATTGAAACTTGAAAAATCAAATTTGTAGAGCAAATCATGATGGACCAATATTTATCCACATTATTTAATATTGATTAATTAATAATATCTTCTCACATACCTTCCACCAAAAATTGCACATCTAAATCATCCTCATTATTCAGTTTTATGGGTCCATCTATTATGTTTACTGTTGCTTTCGATTCGGAATCTACTGTATACTTAGCAGAGTAATATTTTTCTTCAAAACCCATCATAGACGAAGTCTTAGTGGGCAAATCAAGAGAAAGGACTGTATAACTAGTTAATTCTTCGTCAGAAGTGTATGCGGTTAT
>JAEQML010079696.1:0-11890 GCA_016904865.1 Pissodes strobi | reverse complement strand
GACGGCTGGTGAATGTCTTCTTTCCGGTAGGTTCATCAGGGTATCAATACCATTCACAGATAGTCAGGTTCTAGTGGGTGAAAGCCCACACACGTTCCTCTGATGAGTCCCGAAAGGACGAAACTATCGGAAGGTTTTCATGAGTCTCACTCTTGTCGTTGTGTTTTCATTGTGGACATGGAGCATTGATCTTGATGCGATTCAAGACATATCTCCAACCAGGAATTGGTATATTCCTGACATTGCTCTGGGTGTAGTGTAAATCATTACATTATGAGCAATCTACGTAAGGTATCGACGAATTGTTATCACGGCGTCTTACGGTAGGTCCTATGCTACCAGTTTATGTACGTTACGTGATCCATTAGACCAGAAAGTTCAAATTAAGGAATATGTTTTACACAAAATCATTTTTTTTTGAAAATTCAAAATAAAAATTGAAACCAAAGAAAATTATACTTGTAAACTTAAAATGCGACCTTATTACCATGGATTATTGAGAATGGGGCATTTTCTCGAAACGGTTTCAGTTGTTAAAATATGGTAAAATAACGTTATATAATAACGTATAAGGTTACCATAAATATACAAATGAGATTTTGTCTCTTACAACCGTTCAAATTACACTCGAAATTACCTTCGAACATACAGGGTGATTGAAAAAGTAAAATGGTTAAAAAAGAATACATTTTTTAACGGAGGATCCAATTTAAGTACCCACTGTTGTAAAAACGCCCTTTACTTAATCGCATTTAAGCACGCCATTGGTTAAGAATGCAAGCCGCATATAAATGTACACCTGCATGCGGCAATTAACGTTGTGCACAGTCGGGTGGAAATGAAGCGCGTCGCTAGAATTAAAATTAAATTCAGTTGCGGATCAGATCCCGACAAGGCAAGAAGCAAGAGAAATCACTTTAGACCAGCGCCATCATTGATCCTCAGGAATCCTAACGGAACGACCATCTCATCCATTTAGGCCCCAGCCCCATATCTCTAAGGAATTTATGAGACTTTCCGGCATTTTTTTGCTACCTCAGGACGATTTTTCGACAATCTCGAAGAAAGAAACGACTCTACTAAGCTTACGGACGAGCCAAAGAAGCCCCGACGCAAAGCATTGTAGGGCCAGCAATTTCAACTGGTACCGAATCAGCCTTCTACCGAATTTATCGAGTTTTTCAGAGTTTTTGGAGCTTCAAGACAGAAGAATATTGGAGAAAAAAAAATTTGAAGACAGAAGTTAAGTACGTGAACAGATCTTGTCAAGCGGCCGAGTACCAACAATTCACCGAGCCCTTCAACTGGAGTGCGCACCCTAAAGCAACACACTGCAAATAAGGCTGGTTGGAAGCATCTCGAGTTAGCCTACTGGGTTCCTTCATTCACGCATGTGCCTCTCTGGTCCTTCATACTAGCCGTAGTTTTTCATTGGGCGAGAGTAAAGCGCGTCGACGGCCAGTTCGGTTTCAAGAACTGGAGAGCCCCCTGACTTCCCCATACTTTAGCTACTCGGCCTACGGCCGAAAAAGCGAAATAAGGCTTAGCCTAACCAATTCGAGTGAGTTCGAAGAGTGTTAAGTTAGCCAAGTGCGTAAGGGAGATAGCGAAGTTATACTGCTGAGACTGGGGTTATCTCAACAAAAGAATCAAAGGTTATTTATCGCTAGTTCGTATACCATACCAAACCAGCACGGTCTCTGAACTGAGAGCCGTGTCCGGGCAGTAGTTTGGTCTAAATACACCAATCACACATTAATCCTCACAAAGTCCCCCCTGACGCCCCTGACTTACACAAAACCTCTGTCAGAAAACTGCCAAGCAGGATCTGACAAGTTGCCAGGGATTAGCATATTATATTACATAGCTAACACCCCCCAAAAAAGCCCCAAGAAACAACGATTTTTTAAAAGCCCCCTCAAGCAACTTTCATACGAGGTGATCGTAGCCAAAAAATTCGCGACGAGCGCCAGACGCGCTAAAAAGAAGATTTTAGTGCGATCCTTGGTAAATTTGTACGGAAACCGGCTTCTCAGAACCCTTAAGATTCGAACACGTTTTGAAAATCTCGCGTGCGGTACGAGTAGCCCCAAAAAATTAAAATCACTAATACGTGTTAGATATTAATTAAAATATCTTAAGTCCTTAGTCAGTCATTGTTCATTAGAGAAAAAATCGAAATAAAACATGTCTTACCAAAAATACTAGATTAGAGTTGAACTCTCCTAGTACATGTATAAAGCTTATGCAGTGAATTGGGACACATTTTAAGCTATCACTTGTCATAGGGATTTATCAAAACTTGATTTCACCAATACAGGGTGTCCCAATTATTCAAATTAGTAATCATTCGCATTCCTGATTTTGGTACAAGGCTTAGCCAAGATTAGAAGATAGGATTAGGTCAGGGTCGTAGATATTTTGTGTAACAACTACTGACGACTTTTTTTGACAATCCTCCTCCCTGCTAAGCCTTTCTGGCACTTTGTAAAGATTTGTTATAGGGATTCAAGTCAAAATTGTAATTTTTTACATTGACATACAAAAAGACGAATAGCTCACTACCATTGTTCTTCAAAGCATTTGATTAATAACGTTTCGGGAGAAAGTAAGCCTATGTTTTGTTTCAATTTAATTTAAAGTTTTGAGTTAATTTTGTAGTCCCCATATGCAGGATGACTCTTAGGAACAAGTGGAACTCCTATATGTCTATAGGGTGTTCTAAGTTTCTTGCCCAAGACAAATTTATTGCCCACTATCCTTGAATTTAATTCAGCCTGCTGCTGACAGACGTTGGGTGGTGGCTGCTATCTACAATTTCCCTTGGATAGCGGGGAAGACTTTGGTGGGCACACCATCGTTCCCCCGGACTGACAGTGAGATCAGTTTACGGGCTGAAGGTTGTCTAAGAACTCTTTGAAATAGCGAGTAGTCGACTCGATAACGACTTGGCATCCAGTGAAAAAACATAGTAATAAATATTGTAATTATAATATAAAAAATGACTTTCCGAACCCCGGTGGCAACCGTGCACCAAAGGCCCCCGAGTGTGGATGAACTCTTGGTGCTAGAACTGAATCGAGATAAATCAGAGGAACAGATAGCGTTAACCCAGAGTCCCCCGCTGACTTCTAGCGAGTATATTGGGGACCTTGAGAAATTTATATTAGACCCGGAAGCGGCCTTTGGGTATCACAGGGAATATGTTTCTAAATTTTATTACGATAAGTTATAAAAATTTTAATAAACCCCTAAATATTTCTCAACTGAGTTCTACTCAGGCCGTTATCCTGTTAATGTGTTATAAAATTACTAATTACTAAGAGTGGCTACAACTAGTGTTCTCTATTCCAACAATCCAGGATTTTATTTGGCTCTCCGACTAGCAGTACCAGATGTGGTAGAGTGGTGTGGGTAAACTAAGAATAAGACAAAAACTAAGCGCCACCTGTTTTTGGCCTGAAAGCAAAATCCTGGATACGATGAAATGAACAAAAAAAAAACAGGAAAAGTAAATGGTCAGAAATAAATAAAACACCAATTGAAGCAGTAGTTCTGGTTAACGGCTTTAATTAATAGAAACAAAGAAAGAACCAAAATTACCAACAAAGTAGCTCGAATATTTGAAAGATAATAATAATAATATCGTGTTCCCAAAAGAACGCCTAAGCTCTCCGGTTCAATTACCGAACGCACTCACCAGCGACAACTGACAGTTGGCAACCAGTTTCTTTTCTTTACGTCGGCTTATTATTGGAAAAACGTAAACATTGTAAACAAACCATTATAATCATATAATTTATAAAATTATGATGCGTTTTTCCCTTTTTAAGAACACAAGTGATGATTATAAATTCGCTAGAACAATAGTTAAACTGTTAAATTACGAGTTAAATTAAATTGTTAAATTACGTTACCCAGATCGAGAGTTGGTGATATTATAATTTGTAATATTCAGTATCGAAAATTAATAAGTTTAGTTGGTTAGGTTAGGTGCAAGGAATTAAAAATGGAAATGTTATAGTTAAGTTAAATCCTGTGAAGTGATTCGGTCAAACTTTCAGGAGTATTTAATTACCTATTCAGCAATTAGCAAGAATGTCACAAGAAATCAACTTTATACGGGGCTCGCTTAAAAATAGACCGCATAGAGGAACGACATTAAAAAGATAGTTTTTACGAACTGCTTTAAACGGGTGTATTCCTGAGGTAACACACTACACAGACAAACCTGAGATACTGGAAGCTGGTGTCGGTGTTGCTCGGCGTCACAGGTACAGGTGGTACTCGCAGCAACAATCCAGGTGGCAGCTACTTGAATTTTCGAATGTAACCAATACAAAAAGAGGCCTACAAAAGAACCGAGACTAAGAAAGCTGTTCTCCGACAACACTTCAGGTAGGTAAATAAAGTAATATTTCATTATATACTTAAGAAGAGCCATAGATATAAAACATTCCAAAAGATGTAAGAATAGTTAAAAAGAACACTTACCAATGAGTTATCAGTGGCCTCTCACAGACAAAATCAGGAGTTTTTAGATGTTTAATCAACTATATTAAAATTAGCACAATGCTACAACGGTGCAAGACACATTCTCTTCTTGCCACCAGTTATGAAAGTTAAGATTAACTCCTTAGAGTAAAATCGGCAGGAAATGCCCAGAAAACCACAAAACAGCTCTGTAGTAGCTTTCTTTTGACGAAATTATACAAAATTCTCTGTTCTCTTTTTTTTTAAACAAGGTCCCGAAACTCTTGGTAACAAATCCAGGGATACCTTTGATGAAAATAAATTTTGACAGACACATGACATATCTGTTTGACTGTTATACATTTTTGAGATTAAATCAGAATATTTTACTACTTTTTCCAATTTTCTATGATATTTCAGAAGGATTTGTGAAAAGTATCTGTTAAAAACCTAAAGACCTTACAACAAACCTTCCAGGTAGCAACAATTTTACTCCTTACCACTCATATTTGCAACAATTTAGATCTTTGTTATTGTCTTGATAACTGACCTGCACATTAATTTTAATAAATTTAATTGTAGTTGCAATAGAGAAAGGTATTATTAAGTTACTTGTAAAGAAAATGGTGTCTAAAAGTTAAATTTGATTTGAAATTAACCAGTCTACAGTTTGTATAAGAGAAATTTAGTACTTAAAATTGTAAACTTCCGATCTTTGGGTAACATAACGATTACCTACCTACTAAAAAGAATACAAGAAACTTAAGCATTCAATACATTAATAATCAATACATTAATTTACAAAGCAAAATTAAGGAAGAGGCGAGTAAACATATGCACGGCTTGGCAATATATGTGAATAGGCTATGAAATTCATTTAGAAGAACATTCTGTGATCTAATTATTGTTTTATTTGCTTTTCCAGAGTTTTGGCTGATCTATGAATTAAGAAGGTCGAATGGAAAAACTCAGTTGGCAAAAGTGATCAACCATTAGTTAAAATAGTGAAGGTGATTTGATGTAAATTATCACTAGAAAATAAATGCATTTGGACTAACCAAACTAACCAGTTTAATATTTTTATTCGATCTAAATTTTAAGAACTAAGCTCTGGTAAGTAAGATTTATCCTGATTTTATTTTATTCAATGGAGTATTTTCAAACCGTAACAATTTCCAACAAATAAATATTCTGGAGAAGCTCAAATCGAGGCGGGGCTCCACATAGAGGTGCTAGAGCGTCACTCGGCCAGGCCAAGTCTACGCTGCCCCGTACTGTATTACCCCGAGCCGCACTTGACACACAGTACGCCTTCCGGTTCCGAAGGCCCCGGGTGACGCACGTGCGCGCGGACGTCACCACCTATCATTTCAATTCTTGATTATTCTACGGATCATTTTCATAATATTTGTGGCAGCATAGAATATCCTGTAGAGGGTGTTCCGTTATAAATGTTGTGTACATTTTTCTTAAAGCTCCGTGGACAACTCTGTGCAGACAAGTATTACCATCTACATGTTATTTCTGTGTCGAAGGAATATTAATATCATTCTTTGCACTGTGGCTTAAATTAAAGAAGTGCATTTTTTAATCAGCTATGACAATGATAAGCGGCCCGTCGATTCGCGGAAGCGTGCAGGTTATAGTCATGCAATCCATTCTAATATTCCTGCATTTGCTCAATCATACAGATTATTAAGTTCATACTCACCTGCATTTATCCTAAGTTTCATTCTACTCCATGCTCTATTATATTCATATAGGGAAATCTAGCACGCCACTCCATTCGTTCGACGTTCGATTCTCTCTCAAAACTTCTTAAACAACTCTGGTCCTGTGCGGACATGCATTATCATTTACCAGGATAAAGTAATTTCCGAAGTTTCGAGCGAAAGGAATAACAATCAGCACATGTCTCTACATCTATTCGCATTCATACTTCCTCCAAACAAAACAACCAACTCAGTTTTACCGTTCTGCATAACCCCGCCCCATACAGTTATTCCACCACCTCCAAATACTACTCTTGCTTCCATATTTTCCTCTACATACCTACTATTCCGTTCTCTCCAAACCAAAATTCGTTCATCACTATAGATCAATTCATGCTCAAAAGTTAGCGTGGCGCTTATGGAGAACGTCGTTGCCAAGTTAACGTATAGTTTGTAAAGTGAGCGTTGATCGTTACGTTTTACCTGGTCTTTCTCTCTCAAGCCACCGTCAATCGGGGGTGACAGAAATTTGACGTCACGGACGTACGTTAAACTACGCAAGATAGGATATCGATTGAAATTCCTCATCTGTCAAAGTGTCAAATATATATTTATTTGAAGTTCGTACAACCTATTTTTTCTAACTTTATTTGTGAATTTGTGATTGTTATCGCCGATGGTACACTGAAAATGAGCAAGTTCTTATTTTAAAACCAATAAACTATTTTAATCACGAAAAAGCAGCAGGAAAGACGCTTTTACCTGTGAATGCAGTATATAATGTAAGTTGATACAAAAGTACAGTTTTAAAAATATATAGAGTAGGATTATCCTATTATACTACTTCTTAAACAAAGTCCTATTCGTATTTAGCATAATTTTAAGTCTTAAAAATCGTTTTTAAGGGTTAAAAAGGTGACCTTGAGAGTTTGCAATTAGGAAAGGAAGGCTCTTTCTTTAATGTCTCCGGGTTGGTGCCCTCTTTGTGATTTTCCGAAAGAAAAGGATATATTGCCAACTGGAAGTGTTCTTTCTTAATTCTAAATTTCGATAATAAGATCACAATATCAAAAGGAAGGCAAGTTTATCAGCAATGATTATAAAAAATGTAAAACTTAAACTTAGGTTAAAAGGAGTTATTGATTTTAAGAAATAGAAATTCTAATTACTAAATTGAATAAACTCATTTAGATACCTATTACGAAATACGTTAAACATTAATATGCATTTAAGGATAGATTTATGTTTAAGGAATTGGATAATCCCACCCTTATATATCAATTTAGTTACATCTGTACATTTATTTTTATTTGTTATAGATAGTGCATTCAAATGGAGTTCAGAAAGATGAAAACCAAGGCAAATGTTGCTATTATTTCCTCTCGTGGAGAGCCTCTTCACAAAGTTCATAGCCATACCATAAGGAGACGCATAAATATATGCTATGTATGAGAAAGATAATCTGCATTTAATTTTTCATTATTTTAAATAACGTATTCATTATTTCGGTTTTATTGTAGGCGAACATCTCACACTGCGTTCATTGCAAGCTAATCTGATAAATATTGACGGAGTGCAGATATCTACTACATCGTGTCCTAAGATTTCCTCCCTATCACTGCTAATATAATCCTATTGAGATGGTATGGTAAGAATGTAAGCGGTATGGTAGTGGTATCAGTTCGATCCATCTTGTCACATGCGAAGCTGTTTTAAATTTGTGGAATGAAGCACTTCAAAAGGTAAAAATCTAGTACAACTTTTAGATATTGCTATTTTATAAGAGAACTCTGTTTTAAATTAGACCAGAGAATTAAAAAAATATGTTCATCACACAAATGCTACAATTAGCGAGGACTGGAAAAAGGAGCAACTGACAGATGCTTTGGATATATTACCGCTCATTATTGACCTCAATTCTTGTGACTCAGATGATGATGATGAGGATTATTTTAGCGATCAGTAGGAAAGAATATAGTTTAATGTGCACATAAGCACAGAAGATAATATGGCCCGTTTCGTAAATCATTGGTGCACTATGATACAAGAACCTTAAATTACAACATTCCTTTCCATCGATTGTGTGGTGTGGTTTTTTGTAATGAGTGAATTATTATGTTTTTATGACAAGTTAAATTATAGTGTTTTATGATCTTTTGCCTTTTCTGTCATTTGTTTCTCCCGATGAGTGTTGTGGGTAATCGATACATGCCAATACTATTTTAATATTATATTATACCTGTTTTAACTGAATCTTTGTGCTATGTAAGGTGTTTTTTCCAATCAGTTTATCACAGGTGTTTATTGTAAGTTTGTGTAAAGAAAAATAAGATTTTAAATTGTTAAAGTTAACTTAGATATGCCAGACCTTTACTGTTGCTGTATACGAATCACGTTATAGCTTACTTCTTGGTTATATAAAATGTTTTGTTTTCCATTTCATAAACATTTGGGAATTATTTGGAAATAAATTATCATTGTTTTAGTTTTCTCTCATACTTGAATTTAATTTTATGGTGTCAATCTAATTTGTTTAAGTTACTTTATGTTAGTTTGGGTTATAACTGAGTTGCAACAAATGTCCTATGTTAAAAAGAACGTAAATATTATTAAATAAAAATAAGGCCGTAATGGCGATATTTACAGCTACATAATAAGCAAAACCTGTACAAAAACGAAATAAACTTTTACGAACCTAGGCGTTTAAACCGTTGCATAACACCATTAAATTATAAACAAAACTTACTTACCTACATAAATATATAAAACTAAAGAAAAGGTACATGTTTGGGGTCTTTCAGTTTTATTTACTACAGATCACTGCTATAATGTGAAAAGATTAATTAAATGATAAAACAACAAAAACCATAGTTAACCGAAAAATAAAATTGCACTTACAGTCAAATTTAAATATATGACAAAGTTTACTGCAATGCTAAATTTCTGTTTTTATTAATTTATTTACTGCACTTTACAGATGCTTATAAGTTGACAATTTAATGGGAAATAACAATAAATTGGTAAAGAAAAGGTCCAAATCACATTTCAGTTGCATATCTGATATTTAAAATGTCTGGGATTTTTTATACACTGTTCTATCGGCCAAGTTTGTTTCACAGTACACTGCTTTTGAATTGAGTTGAATGTTTCTTCAATTAACCACATATTAATTTCGCATGCATAATTGCATATTCTAGTTTCTCATAGCAAAGATTCCACTGATTCTAAATTTCACAAGTTTTAGATATGTTTGTCTTCCCATAAGATAACAAGACTCCTGTATATTATCTAGGAACTTCTGCTGGAAATTTTCACTAGAACACTAGAGTATTTTCGTTTGTATTTGTAATTTAAGTTCCTATTGCAAACCTTACATTATTTTTCATCATCTAAAACAAAGTAGATTGCATAAAATAAAATATTCATATTGGGGACCAAATATTATCTTACCAGAGTGAAAGAAAGACGCATATTTATCGGTTAAAACGAAGGTAATATTATTACTATTCTTTTCTCATGAAATAAATAATTTTTTCTTAAATTACTTCCTTATCCAAGTCAATATCTAAAAAATTATGTAGGATATGGGGTAATGATGAAAGTGGGAGAACAATTTATTTGGATCAATGAAAGTAGAATTAAGAAAAGCATTTATTTAACCATAGAAAAACCAGTCTTTTACTGTGATTGTCAATTACTGTGTTCTTACTTTTTGTTTTTTGATTATTTTGTTTCTGTATAAAACGAAGTAACCACATTTTGTTAAAAAAAACAAAGCAACTGCATCTCACAACATTAAAACGCAGTAACTGCGATGTAGTTACTTTGTTTTTATCCAGCAAAATGTAGTTACTTCGTTTTATACAGAACCAAAATAATCAAAAAACAAAAAGTAAGAACACAGTAATTGAAAATCACAAATAAAAAAACATTAACTGTTAAGCAGTTACTGCCTTTCTTTTTTGCATTGTGGAATTACGGTGTTTTAATTTTGGAAAGGCGGGGGTATGTGTGCAGTTACTGCTTTTAGCATGCATCATAACTTCGTTATTTATTCACTGATTTGGTTCGGTCTGATATCAAAATGTGCGGAAAAATACAGCAAGTTCTCTTGGGCATATAACTCAGTTTTGGAAAAAATGTCAGTTACTTCGTTTTAATTTTGGGCAGCCGATCTGTGTGTGCCGTGGTTTTACCGATACTAAATGTATCATGCGCGAATAGTAAGTTATGGCTCCTCCCAAGACTTGTGAATCAAGTTAGGACATGCTTCAAAACTGATATGCCGTCACGATTTAAAGGCGCCCGAGTTGGCAACAACGCACAGTTATTTTCCATAAGAAAAGCATTGCCATAAGGCGCAACGCTAACTTTTAAGCGTGAACTGAACGCATGCAAGTTAAATCTACATTCATCAGTAAACATGCACCTATTCCACTCTGCTAGTCCCCAATTTACATGTTCTTGTGCCCATCTCGTTCTAGCAGCTCGGTGAACAGTCAGTAAAAGACGGCAGGCCGCTCTTCTTATAGCGTGGAGGCCATATTCATGCAATCTTCTGCGAATGGTTGAGGTCGAAATGTTGACACCTGTGACTTCCCGAAATGCCCGGTTTATCTGAGTCGCAATAACTGTAGGACGATGGCGGACAGACATCCTTATATGGCGATTTTGACGTAAATTTGTTGCTCTCTCACGACCGCTGCTCCCTCTATTGTGGTAAGCCGCGGTTCAGTGGATCCCATATCGGCCAATTGCTCTAGGCATAGCTGATTCCGTAGAATTCATCATGTCCGCTATATTTCGGTAAAACATCCCACGCTGACGCAGTCTACAATGTAATTTTACATTATTTATAGGCATGAGTTTCTGAAATAGTAAAATACACTTACCTTACAATGTTTGTCAATTCGCTTTCTCCAAAACGAGGCATTGTTAATAAAAAGTATAAATTTCGCTTATGTGACAGTGACAGTACAAAACATACTAAGAAATAATAATATACGTTACCTTAGAAACTCAGCACATACGCAGGAACAGCCAACTACGGTATATAAGGCTAAAATTTTTAAATCGCTAGCATGTTAAAATTATTTTAAACAAAGATAATTTGTCTACAATTTTCGGCGAGGTGCGGGTGTAGATTTTCATAGTCCACTAATTTTAAAATCGATTCGGGTAGTAAGATGCTTGTGTGACATTATATCTACGTAGAAATCTCCTTATTTTAGCATATCTTGACCATCTTTATTTATCACCAAAAATCAAAAACCGTTCAAGAAAATACCCCATTCTTAATATCCCATGGTATTAAGGTCGCATTTTAAGTTTACAAGTATAATTTTTTTTTGGTTTGAATTTTTATTTTGAATTTTGAAAAAAAAAATGATTTTGTGTAAAACATTTCCTTTAATTTGAACTTTCTGGTTTAATGGACCACGTAACGTACTATATAAACTGGTAGCGTATGACCTACCCGCCGTGTTCACAATTCGACGATACCTTCGTAGTTTCCTCATTATTGGGACTAAACTGGAAAATAACGACAATTTTTAAAAAATTGCCATATAATCGTAGTTGGCCAAGATATCCACAAAATCTTAAAAACGTCCCGAGGTATTGCCTAACTGTAAATAAAGAGAGGTATTACGACTATCAATTTCAACTACCCGATAAATGGGGATAACTTGAAATTGTGTAAAAAA
>JAEQML010079695.1:0-11891 GCA_016904865.1 Pissodes strobi | reverse complement strand
ACAAATCATTGTCTTTAATTTTATTGAAATATTGATATCAGGAAGTCTCGAATTCTACTTTGACAGGATGATTCTTAAATACATTGAGAAAGTTCAAGTGGGGTCCCTATATAATATAATGAAACATGACCTTAAAGAGCTGGATTAAAGAATACAACTTGCCAAAAATCTTAGATTTTCTTTCAGCTACTTCGGGCATTCTTAGCTAACAGTATTGAAACAAATTGAGATTAAAATATCTTATGATACGCATCTTGCCAATTTAGAGTAGTTCGTTTCATTCGTCAGGTATTCCTGGCAGAAGAGGCGTGCAAAAGTACACACTTTCACTGTCCTAGGCAGCATCTGATTGTATGCAGTTTTTGTTGCGAAATAGCGCGCCAAGCTTCTTCGAGGCTGATTTTGCGATGTTAGACATATTGCTGTTAACCGAGACACCCAGTAGCCCTATTGACGAGGATATAGGAATGGTCGATCCTGTTATAATGATGTCAGGGCTCGCCGTATTGGCTTTCATGGTAAACGTGACTGCTTGGGTTTTTGCTGCATTGAAGTGGACCAATTTTCTGTCGCTCCAAGTTGAAGCTTTCTCTAGATCTTGATTAGTTGGTGTAATCTGCTCCTGTCTGCACTGATAAGCCACAGTCGCTGCTAAAGGTTTATCTAATCCAAATTGGGAGACAAGGGTATTGTCATCTGCAAAACTGTAAACAGGTTTATTGGTTTCGATCAGCAGGACATTAATATAGATGAGGAACAGAGTTGGTAAAAGTATTGCGTCCTAAGGCGCGCCCACGTTAATGGTGAATGTGTCTGAGATGTGTCCACTAACAGCAACGTGCAGAGATCGGATCTTAAGGAAACCGGCCAGTCAGCTGCAGACTGTCAGTCCGCAGGACGGCACTTTGTTGAGCAATCCGTCATGCCAAACTCTGTTGAATGCCTTCGAAATATCCAACGCAATCGCTCGAGATTCTCCGTAGTTCTCAATTGCCCTACTCCATATATGAGTGACATAGACCAATATATCTCCTGTCGATCTCTCTTTGCGAAAGCCTTAATGGTTATCGTTAATTAATCTCTTGGGCTCGAGGAACTTGTGTAGTTACTGATACTGATTGACTGGACGTTCCATGACTTTGAAAATTATTGGAAGCACGGCAATTGGGCGATGGTTTGAGGGCATGGTTTTCTTGCCTTTTTTGGGACCGGATGCACTCGAGCGGCTTTCCAAGAATATGGGTAAATCCCTTTTCGGTAAGACAGAGAAGAAAGTCTGAAAAAAAATGGGCATTAGTTCGTTGGCGCAGATTTTTAACCCGATGGCAGGTATTCCGTTCGGTCCTGATGCCTTTTGAGTATCTAGTTCTTTGAAGATTTTACGAATATCACAGTGATAAAACTTAACTTCTGCCATGGTAGTGTTGATGTTCGTTATGCTTGGGAGAGCCTTGCCTTGGGGGACGTTTAAGGTAGAGTGCGATGAAAACATTTTGGCGAGCATGTTTGCTTTTTCCTTGGCTGTAGTCGTTATGATGCCTCGTTCATCTGTCAAAGGTGGGAGAGACGTTTTTGTAAAGTTATTACTTACTGCCTTTGCTACCCACCAGAAATTCCTGGAGCCACTGGGGCATTGCAAAGTTCATTCCAGATCCTTTGATTGTGTTTGTCCTTAGTTTCGTCAATCACACGTTTACATTCGTTTCTCGCTTTGGCAAAATAATTGCGACTTTCAGCGGGCTGGTTTTGCTTCCAGTACTTGCTGGCTTGCTCTTTCCTACCTACAGCTCTTTCGCATCTTTTATCATACCCGGGCTTTCCTTTTGACGGTAACTTGATGTATTTTGGGATGTATGCTTCCATTCCTGAGAAGATTACTTGCGCAATCTCTTCGCAGCAGACTGACGGGTCGTCAGTGCCAAAGCAGACGTCGAGCCATGGAAAATCTAGGTAGAACCCTTTTAGATCATTTGCACGACTGTAATGCCAGATTTTACGAGGCAATGGCGGATCTTTCTGTAGGAGTGGCAGTTCACAAACCATTGTAATAAGTTTGTGGTTGGAGGTACCTAATGGCGGGCCAACTATAATAATTGTGTACTGGTCATGATTTGCGGTTAGAGGAAGATCTAGGAGGGCAGCATTGAAGCTAGTTGAGCATTATGTTCAGAGCAAGATTTTTCTTTTTCCAAATTCCGATTCTAACACTTTTTATGCTAAAAACTTAAACATCATTTTTGGTTCAGTTACTTGCACTTATTATAAGTAAAGATTGTGGATATGTACCCACCAAATTTAGTTTATACGAGTACTACAGCAGGACATTACAATTAGCATCCAATACTTGGTGCGTTAGGCTATATGTTGATAGATCTCACGTATCTCTCGTATAGAGCGGAGTGCCCCAGAGTTCTATTTTGGGCCTGTTCTCTTTATAGTATACATAAATAATCTACGTCTTTGTTGCCTAATAAGAGTGTTTTAACATTTGCATCTAAGTTTCTATCCCAAGAGGAGCTGAAGTATAAAATTGACGAGTGTAAAGTTGATGCAGAGATATGGTTTACGCAGAATAATATAGAAAAGAAGCAGAAAATAGTTTCTTCAACTACTACTGGCAATGCACTTGGTTATAGTGCTCATATCTTGAGAATATGTTTGGATGATAGGCTGAATTGGTGCGCTCAAGCATTGCCTCTCAAGGGTAAGCTGTCATTGGTACTTTTATAATTGGGAAATTAAGATTAATATTAAGGCCATTACTCACTTTAACTGTTTATTATTCATCGCTTTTTTCCCAAGCGTCTTATGGGGCAGCCTTCTAGTGCTTTGTCTGTATTTAACCTCCAGAAGAGGGCTGTTCGGATGATTGCTGCTGCTGGGTTCCGGGACCATTGCAGGCCACATATTTCATAAATTTGAAAATAATGGCATTGTCCTTTTGTCAACTTTTAGACAGACAATAAAATAAAATCAAGAAATAATTCGACTACCCAGTTATGGATTATATAGATTATCAAAGAATTCTCTACAGCTACAGTTTTATAATATCGTTCCGGAGTCAATTAGAAATATTTCTTTAAACATACGTAAGGCTTTACTCAATAATTTTTTACTAAAGAAAACAAGAACGCAATTAATAGCCCAAATATGACTGTTAGTAGAGTGCTACTTATAACTTATCTTGACTTCTGTGGGCACCTCGGGGTTACAAGCTGAAATTTTCACAGAATGAAGGCTTTATTATATTAATTCAAAATCCGAAGGTAATAAAAAATCATAACGGGCAAAAGGGCAGTATACCTAAAAATCGAGATTATTATATGAACGTGTAGGATATTAAATTATGAATGTTTTCATATATAATTCATCTACATTTTTGTACGAATTATATTTTTTGTCCTTGCTTGAAATATGCAGATTACATTGGCCCTTACGGAAAAATAAATGAAAAAATTGAAATATCTCGCTTCGAACCTGGGCAAAATCTGATTGAAATATAGTCATTTTTGTATTCACCTCGCATTCTCTCCGAAATGAAGGCTCAAATCAAAAATTTTTATTCTTGCAAAAAGTTTGCCTTAAGTATTTAGAATACACAGGTGCATGTATAAATTTTTTTTCTCTCAAATGGTAATGGAAAAATAGAATTAAATGTAAAATAGTATATTATTTTATATGGAGGAAAAGTAATACTTTTCATGGCGCGCTCGTGTTTAACAGCCGAACGGAGTGAGGCTGGTAATAGAGAGCAAGCCATGAAAAGTAACTTTTCCTCCAAATAAAATATGCTGTTTTTTCTTCAAATGTCGACAAATTATTGCAAAAAGTCTCTTTTTTATAGTAATAATAATTATTATTAAAGATAAGTGGGTTCGCAAGGCGGCTTAGACCGGTGCGGTGTCGGTGAATAGGCTCAGGTTATTGCTATAGTAATGTAACATAAAGCTGTCAGTGGACACTGTCAACAATAATTATATTTTTAAAATTGAGTCTTCGATTGCGTTTTAATTCCGTATTGATAAGCAGTTATTGAGTAAGTTCGATTAAATAATAACCAATTTGTTCCTAAATTAGTGATTTTTAGAAATGCAGTCACCCAAACTAACCCAAACTTCACTGCCGCCTACACAGTCGAGTAATGACGGATTTACTGACGTTTGAAGAAAATAGTATATTATTTTATATGGAGGAAAAGTGATACTTTTCATGGCGCGCTCGTGTTTAACAGCCGAACGGAGTGAGGCTGGTAATAGAGAGCAAGCCTTGAAAAGTAACTTTTCCTCCAAATAAAATATGCTGTTTTTTCTTCAAATGTCGACAAATTAATGCAAAAACATTTCTTTTTAATAGTAATAATATCTAATTATTATTAAAGATAAATGGGTTCGCAAGGCGGCTTAGACCACGGTCGTAGGTGGCCTTGCTTAGACCGGTGTCGATGAATTTAACATAAAGCTGTCAGTGGACACTGTCAACAATAATTATTTTTTTAAGATGGCGTCTCCGATTGCGTTTTAATTCCGTATTGATAAGCAGTTATTGACTAAGTTCGATTAAATAATAACCAATTTGTTCCTAAATTAGTGATTTTTAGAAATGCAGTCACAAATTGAGTGATAAATACAAATTGTAGTTTAATAAATCTTGAGTTGTTGACGCTTATTTTGTTGTCTGTTTGTATTGTATCTATGTTGCTATGACAACACTTTTACCTCCGCCGGCGGAAAAGTGAAAAGTAAAGCTCCGGCGGAGGAAAAACGAAACTTCACGGCCGCCTACACAGTCGAGTAATGACGGATTTACTGACGTTTGAAGAAAAAAGTAATTTTCTTCAAGCAGCGACCGGCCGATCTCTCGCTTCCCGAGCACTCTAGTATCTCACTTTTCTTCATAGCTTTATCTCTCTCGCGCCTATTATACAATACAATAAGTGCTTTTACACCATTACGGGTTAGAATACTAATAATAATAATAGCTATTATTAATTGAATAAAGTCAATGAAGACATTTTCGATTATACTGAAATTTATTTTTCCTATACGTTGCTAGGTAATAAAGAAGTAGAAAACAAATCATATAATTAATGCAACTGCTATTAAAAAAAAGACTAGCTTTTATTCAGAATAGAAAAACTGAAAACGTAAAAAATCTTTATAATAACAAAATCTATTTATCTTCAGTGTCTGTATCTTATTAAGGAATATACACAATGACTTCAATATTGCCTTCCAGTATTTTTTGTGCATGATCCTATGCAACCTATTTAATTTCTTCTACGTCTACAAGCTTGCTTCCATACAATCTAATAAAAATTTATTTAATTAAATTTTATTATGTACCTGTTTAATCTAATAATAATTTACCTTTCTTTACATCCACATGCAATAAATACTTTTACATCCGAAGGAAATGCTGGTGTTGTTAAAATTGTGGATAATTTGGATATCACCTGCCTCCTCAAATTTCCATCCGCATTCTGTCACCTCTGGTAATAGGGGATTTGGTTCTAAAGAACTGAAGCACACCTTAGTTTGATAATGTGCCCTCATACTGCGAAATTTTAAACTATTTTTTTGTAGGGGCTAGTTTTTTCAATTAGCGATGAATAGGCCAATAGTGTCCTGAAAATGTTAATAGACGAAATGTTTGGATTTGTTGAAAATAATTTTATGATAAATTTCTCTGTTATTGAACATGCCATCTGAAAATTCCTGGACCCAATACCGTCTAAATAATCGGAATAATTTAGATACATTTTCCAACATTTTATTTTTCCTAATCCTGAAAACTGGCTGGTTGTATGACAACCCGTTAGAGCATGAAATGGAGGTAATTTTTTTGCAAGTTTTTCTTCTAGGTTGATGTCATGAACGGCCACATATCGCACCGAATTTCCTCTTCCACATTTTACCCCAAGTTCTCTAGAAGTATATATATTTTTAATATGTACCAGAAGTACAAGTACATCAGTGTCATTGGAGTCCACCATGCATGTCAAATAATACATACAATGTTTAGCAGAGAGTATAATGCAACAAAATCCTAGTATCAGCTTCTTCGTGACTATAGAGGATAGTAATTTGTTGTCAATTGGTTCGCATTTTGTTTTCTTATCAAAAATATTGGTAAATCCCCCACTATTGTTGCGAACTTGAAATTCTTTTTATAAGAGTGCTCGTTCAGATAAAAGGTTCGTTAACTGTTTTTTTTTTAACTGAAAACAGAGTGGATAAATAAACTCCACTGTTTTGGATATAAAAAGGTAACTTATTATTAGATTAAACGGTACATAATAAAACTTAATTAAATAAATTTTTATTAGATTGTATGAAAGCAAAGCTTGTACACGTAGAAGAAATTAAATAGCGTGCATAGGATCATGCACAGGCAATATTGAAGTCATTGTGTATATTCCTTAATAAGATAGACACTGAAGATAAATAGATTTTGTTATTATAAAGATTTTTTACATTTTCAGTTTTTCTATTCTAAATAGCTAGTCTTTTTTTTTAATAGCAGTTGCATTAAGTATATGATTTGTTTTCTACTTCTTTATTACCTAGCAACGTATAGGAAAAACAAATTTCAGTATAATCGAAAATGTCTTCATTGACTTTATTCAATTAATAATAGCTATTATTATTATTAGTATTCTAACCCGTAATGGTGTAAAAGCACTTATTGTATTGTATAATAGGCACGAGAGAGATAAAGCTATGAAGAAAAGTGAGATACTAGAGTGCTCGGGAAGCGAGAGATCGGCCGGTCGCTGCTTGAAGAAAATTACTTTTTTACATTTAATTCTATTTTTCCATTACCATTTGAGAGAAAAAAAATGTATTCATGCACCTATGTGTTCTAAATACTTAAGGCAAACTTTTTGCAAGAATAAAAATTTTTGATTTGAGCCTTCATTTCGGAGAGAATGCGAGGTGAATACAAAAATGAGTATATTTCAATCAGATTTTGCCCAGGTTCGAAGCGAGATATTTCAATTTTTTGATTTATTTTTCCGTAAGGGCCAATGTAATCTGCATATTTCAAGCAAGGATAAAAAATATAATTCGTACAAAAATGTAGATGAATTATATATGAAAATATTCATAATTTAATATCCTACACGTTCATATAATAATCTCGATTTTTAGGTATACTGCCCTTTTGCCAGCTATGATTTTTTATTACCTTCGGATTTTGAATTAATATAATAAAGCTTTCATTCTGTGAAAATTTCAGCTTGTAACCCCGAGGTGCCCACAGAAATCATTTTACAGAAGGCTTTTACTGCGTTGGGCACTCTACTATGTGCTCAACAACCAAATTCTGTGACTATTGTGCTTGTAAAAAGTAATTTTGTGGCCAATTTTAAGTGCTTCTATAGCTTATAAGTTTTTAGGCACTATTCACTACTACTACCATTTTAATATGCAAAATGTGTTGAAATAAACGTTTATTTATCTATCTATCTATCTATTCGCAATATTAATTAGGGCTTAATACCTTTCTAGCACTGCGAATTCTTTAAAGCGTAGTTTATTCGAATTTCACTTATGTATTTATTGGGATTATTGATTATTCATTTTCACGCTCCGAAACACTTATTACATAAAAATGCTTCTGGCGTTTAGAAGAAGGGAATTACCGCAATATTTCTTGCAAGGGGAAAGATTTACAATTGGGGTTTCGTAATTTCACTCGAAGTTGCTTTTATTAGGGGAATATTTTAACGTTTTTTAATATCTTTCTCCAGAAAATGAATGATACATCAGCATTGTAACAAACGATTAATGTCATACTCTCCCCTACTCTACGTTTAGGTCAGAGAACATTTTTTATTTATTTTCTAGATTTGAAAATAGTAAAATTTCCCAACTTTTTAAGCAAAAATATAGTCGTTCAGAAGAATTATAATATTTATAAAGTTACAATGACTGGAAAACTTGAACTTATCTTTGTCTACAAGCACTATAAAAATAGAAACATTATTAATACCAACTTTATTGCATTAAAAATTAACTTAATCTCATAACAGTGCTAACGTAAGTATGTATATTATATTCATATATTATTGACAGAATGAGATATGAAATTGTCAATATCGTCTTCATTTTCCTCTTTCGTTCTAATAAGTGATTTAATTGGTCGGGGTGCGTCGGCAGCTATGGCTATTTAGCAGCCAGAAAGCGTAAATATTGACGGAGATGGGCTTAACAAATGACTAATATGTTATATAATGAGCATGTCTTTTCGTTTGAAATATGCTTGAATTGTTTATGAATCTTGCTTACTCAGTATAATAAAGACTTATGCTGTATCTTAACTAAATTTACTATTGGCTGTTTAGTTTAGGCGTTATTTTAACGTCTGTACGGATTTATTGATAGACTAGGTTAAGTTAAAAAAAACTTTAGATACATAACAGATTTAAATTCGAAATTATTTTAACTTATAACGTCTACAGATGAACTGCAGATTTGACTTTATTAATTGGAAAGAGCACCCAGGAGGGTCGTCTCAAGTTTCCTTGAATATAGCCACTGGAACCCTGCGAACATATCTCAGTGCCAAGAATAATAAACTAGAGAAGGATTGTTACCTCCCATAACAAATTTTTCACTGATCAATGAGAGTAGCGATCTCATTATTTTAGTGAAATTCATCAATTTCGTGAATTTCTTCCTGATCAATGAGAGTAGCAATCTCAAAGAGTCTATGTTCACTTATTATCCCCGTCGTCGTCGCTGTGACGTTGCTGCACGACGAACGGTCTTCGTTTCATTGTTGCTGTCATTGCACCGTCTATATTTTCGTTGTGTTTTTAGCTTTTTTAGTGATATTTTTAGATGTTTTAAAACCATTGCTCGTTGTGTTTTGGTGCTTTGAACATTGAGAAACTTGATGTCTATTATATTTTTCGTTTGATCCTTAAGAAAATCCCATAAATTGAGGATTAAAGCAGATACCATAATGTCTGTTTTACAGAGAATTTTTCAGTGTAGTGTTTTTCTGACAGTCCGTTTTTATCAATAATTGCAGCCTGTTGAGTTAAAGAATTTTACTGACGCCGCGGGTATGATTCTGGTTCCGCGGCTGCAGTTCGATATTTAAATCCGTTATTTAATTCGATTAAAGATTTTTCCCGCACCTTCACCATAACCTCTGTCGGTATATCCATCGAATCAATATTCACTGTTCTCTGCGAAAGGCAGCGATGTGAAGGTTCCTGCGCTGTTACCGCCTTGCAAACGTGCGCGCTTCCATAATGGTTTGTCGGAAAGGAAAGTACTTTCGAGTCAGCATTCCTAGGTGGTTATCGATTTTTATATCTGAGTTGATCTCAGGCATCCTTATGGGATTTTACCGGTATTCACCGAAGAAATTCCCGTGCCAGCTTATTGACTTAGTTTTGTTAGTTTTAGTGCTGTAGATGCGGGAATAACTCGCTAAGCTAGACTTTTGGGGTTTGGCTATTTTCAGTTTTGGAAGCCATTATGGTGGCCGTCGTTTAGTGTGCGAAGATAGTGCACCCTCATGTTAGGAGGGTTCTCCCACCCAGCTAGAACTTGGACCTTTGTAATTCACCGGCCCGGCTAGAACGGCTGGAACTTTGTAATCTAACCACCTGGCTGGAACTGTGTAATCCACCCACCGGGCATAAGTTACTTAAACGGGACTAGACTTCGGTGTAGGGATCCTGAACAAGCCGTCCGTGTAAAACTGACGTCAGAGTGGTCCAGTTATTTGTTAATTGGATCTGCCATCGCACCAGCTAAGTGACCATTACCTCTTCCTATTTGTTGTTACCTAAAATTTAGTACCGGAATATTACTTTTGTAACGTATTTGCGCCCACATTATTTAAGCGGCTTTTGGTAATCATAATCATGATTCCGCGCTGTAGTCAAAACTCAATTTCTTGTTTTTCTTTTGAGTACATAATTGGTGCCTCTTTTATTTATTTCGTAACATATATCTACATTGAGTTTTGGTCTACCACTGATCAGATATTTTATTTAATATTTGTAATTTTATTGGTATCACGAATAGCGCGGAGATTTCAGTTTTGGTCTGTAACAAAATTGGTGGCGCCTAACGAACCTCTTCTCCAATTTATTGAGCAGCGGGCAAATTGCGCGCTCATTGTACAGCTTTCTTCGAGGCATCACGCTCCGACCTACTGAATGAATTGTTGAAAACGTATTGGATATCTGGTCTAATCGGTGAGTGAACTTTAACAAATCTCGGTGGAACTCCTCGTAGCTCCACGAGCATTTACTATCCTTCTCTTTACTTAAAAATACACAGAAAGCGCGTCGCAATCCTTTGGCGCCCAACGTGGGGCTTGCGATCCGACCTATTGGATGAATTGTTGAAAACGATCTGGATATCTGGTCGAATCGGTGAGTGAACTTTAATAAATCTCGGTGGAACTCCTTATAGCTCCAGGAGCACTTATTATATTTCTATTTAATTAAAAATACACAGAAAGCGCGTCGCGGGGCTACGTCACGACAGAGCAGCTGTCAGTGGAAAAAATGTCTAGTTTATTATCCTGGTCTCAGTGCCGGTTATGAATCAGGTTAGAGGATTATTACAGTCAGAAAAGACCACACCTGTATAGGCCTATGGCTACTGGATGAACAAATTTGGTGTGAGACAAAGTCTGCTGGACTGAGGCTCTGCTTAAAAACGTAGTTTAAATCTCATTATTGCTCGAATATTTTGGCACTGTAAGTTTACATAATATTTTTCAAGTCCAATTTCAAACTTGGGATAGGGTAATAATAATTTTTTAAAACTTTTAAAGATTAAGGTACCCTGAAAAAATTAATAAACTACTAGAAGATTAAAAACATATCAAAGTCAATAAAGATCTAAACAAACAGTGACTTTTTGTGGCTCGTCTAAGGGCTTCACAACAAAAAGTATCACTTTCTGTGGTAAGGCTCCTAATAATACCAATATTTGAGAACATATCCTCAAAATTAAATTGATTTTTCTTGGCTACTTCCAAATATTATTGGCCCGTACCAATTCTTTTATTCCAAAATGTCCTAAAAGGAGCCAAAATAGTTACTTTTTGCTGTACTAATTTTTAAAGTTCCAGTGATAAGTTTACACAAAAAATATATAAATTACAACTAATATCCCATTTTTTCACTGCTTCCTATATTTGTCCGATTTTATTTCGACACTACAAAAGCCTATGCTATAGGCATAATAAAAGTGATTGGGCAATTTCCTAAAGGAAAAAATCGTTCCAGAGCGATTTGTTACGCCAAACCAAATAGGACAAGAAAGGAAAGGTAATTCCATTCACATAAAACAAAGATAGAATGAAATTTAACCCCAGTAAACTTAGCTAACTGCCAAATCTTTTAAAGTGCCGTTTCTTACATCCGTTAAGCATGGTAAATGGCAGTAACATAAACATCACGTTGTGGCATTAGGGCCATACTTTTTTCACAACAATTTATACATCTTAGTGCGACAAGCCTATGATATTTTCGACTGTGTTTTCAAGATTTGTTCTATGTTAGTAGGATTACAAATTTATTTTCCTCTGTATTTTTTAACATGAAATTTTCTAGCTGCGGAATTACTGCGAGATCTTTTTTCAAATATATTAATAAAGCGACAACTGATTTCTGGAAGTATTTAAATTTCTATTATACAAAATATTTAATAAATTACCACTATGAATTTTCCTGTAACGCTAAATTTATCTCAGTAATAGGCAGATGAAGCTGTGACATATCTATATCTCTAACCATTGAATATAGCTACCACAAAATTATAATATGGTTATATTCTTGCCATATGAATACGCAGACGCGTCCGCTGTTCTTAGCTCGTCTATCACGCATGCGTCATAAAAGTAGGCAAGTA
>JAEQML010079694.1:0-11892 GCA_016904865.1 Pissodes strobi | reverse complement strand
AATTATTTGATAGCATTTAAATTATTCTCCCGATTCGTCGGCCCACGTAGATATCGTCGTTTTGCAATATTATCAGTTTACTGAAACTGATGGCCGACTGTAAACAATCAGTTAAAATTCTTTGTATTTTTTTACATCTTTTTAATTTGTTTAAAATTTGTTTTAACCATCCGATTCGTCGGCCCATGTGCACATCGTCATTTTGCAACATTATCAATTGAACGAAACTGATGGCCGACGGTAAACAAACAGTCCAAATTGTATGCGTTTCTTTGAACTGTAAATGGCGTCGGCCGAATGTTTACAACCGTCAAAAACGTTGGCCAGTGATATAATCATCCATTTTTCATCGAAATTAAATAACATTATCAAACGCCCGACGGTAAACAATCATGCCACATTCATAAAAAAAATTGCAGTTTGAATTTATCGCTAAAAATTTTTGTAACTGCGAAAACCGTCGGCCTTTGATATTTTTCGCTATTACATAAGATAATTAGCTGATCGCCATGAACGCCCGACAGTAAACGATCATACCATAATAGTCATTTTTTGCAATAGCAAATGAATTTTTGGCCAATTTATAACCACGCGAAACGTCGGCAGATAATTATCCGCTGGACTTTTCTGTCATTAACTATCGTCTAAAGCAGTCGGCCCACGGTAAACAATCATGCCAAATCGCAACTTTTTAATACACTTTCGCATCAATATTCCGAATGTTTCTGCACGAAAGAGAGCTCCAATTTTGACATCACGCTTTAATACTCGATCAATGAAAGACAAAAATTCGAATGCCCGACGGTAAACGATCATGCCGAAAAAACTGTCATGAGCCGTTAGTCTATTAGTGGATTAGATTGCATGTTTTCCCAATACTAGTGTTCTTACGATGTTTATATAATTTTTGTAGTCTAATTCCAATAAATAAAATGAGGCTTTTTACTATCACAAGAAAAGTACGTTTCCTCGTACGTCCTATCACAATTTCATTTAAATTTCCTTCGCCATTTTGTCAAGAAAAAATCACTTGTCTGCTCTATGGTATCTAAACGAATAGGATTAAGGGTGGAATAACTAATTTTATTTTACCTCTATCTGTTACATTTCATGTTTTCATGCTAAATTGACATGTAACAAAATCTAAGGAATTTAGTACTGAGTTTTGTGACCTACTTGATATTATAGGTAATACGGAAAGCTCTATTCAACATATTCCTGAGGATTTATTAGAGAAGCATGCAGAAATCAGGTATGAAAAAATGTAATTAATAATAATAAAAACTCTCCACCTGGAAAAGGAAGAAGTATAGTCAAGAGATTAAAGAAGAAATCCATCTAAAAGCTGACACCGGTAATAAGGTTGTTATGTTAGACAAAGGCGAATATTTTCAAAGAGTTGATAATAAATAATTTGAATGTAGCAACCATATTTATGAAGAAATATTGGAACCTTATTTCTGATCAAATTAAATACAAATTATCTGGGAGCAATCCTACTATGCCGAAACTACATTGCCTTCCCACGACACATAAACCTGGGAACGCAATGCGTCCCATAGTCTCGGCAATAGGATCACCAACTTATATATATCCAAGTAGCTAGCAAAGCAAATTGATACTTACCTATAAAACAACAAAGTACGAACCTTAAGGAAGATGAAATTGTAATCCTGTTTGATGTTGATACCATATAGTATACTAGAGGACTCCAAAAAGTTTTAAGAACGTAGTTTAAAATTAGTATACCAACTCAGCTTAACATTAAGGAATTATTGAATGCTTCAAAGGATAAAATTGAAGCACTGGAAATTGCATGTTTTGTAACCAAAAATATGTTGGGAAAACTAGAAGATCTATACAAACGAGATCCAAAGAACACATAGCTCATTTAAAGTATGGTAGAACAAAGAAAGGAAGTGTTGCGGAACATGCTTTTGAAAATAATCATAGAATAATAATTTATAACAATCAAAATTTTAAATTAATTAATAATATATTTGGCTGGAGGTTATTAGACCCATACGAAAGTAAGGAAATTATTATATGTAAAAATAGTTTAGAGATAGAGGGCCTAATAAGGATTGGTTCTATTTGGTTCCGCTTGATTGAGTAAACAGTTAGTATAAAAAGAGTAATGGATGTTGCAAATTTAGTGTTAATCATGATACTAACATGGTTAGCGAAACGCGCGTCTAGTGCAGAAATCATGTTTTGATATTGTAGATAAAACTCTGTTGTAATAGATATTATACTCACTTTTTCCTTCGATAATCCGGCAATGACCTGTTTAGCGGAATTTGATCACTGGCTAATAAGTTAAATATATTTATTTGGAAAAGCTGCTGCATTTCTAATAAGTCCTTAGCATCTATAATTACAGGACGACCATTCCTTCCCGCATTTGGCTTAGGGTTAAAATTATTAGTATTAATCATATCATAACTGGCGTTTGGAATTTTCCTCGCAGGATTCCCCACATAGTGGCCTATAACTACCTTAACACCATTTTTATCGACGTATTCTTCTTGATTGTTTTCTCTAAAAATTAATGCTTATTATGAAATTATTCTTACTATATTGTTACAAATATTGTCTGAGTATAAGTAGTCCTAAGTAGTATTGAATTGTTGTTGAGTTTTTAACATGAGCTTTTTTAACAGCACTTTGCATAACGACCATTCATGTAGTCGAAATCGTTTTAAGCTGTAACAAACTTAACTTGCAATATTGCAATTTAATTTGCTATTTAGATCAAAAAGACTAAAGTTTAACATGAATTAATTAGTGTGTTAGTACGGTAGAAGTGGAGGTAGATACTGTAAAAAATAGAATCGAATCACTAATGTGGGTCGACAAACATTATCCAACTCAAAAATAGGTGGCACAAGTTGTTTTTCAAGAAAAGTGACTTTAATTTAAAAAAATGTAATAATTTTTTGAAAATCACGGATCCGCAGCAAAAGAATTTGAAAAATACATTTTAATATGCTAATTAATGCCTCATCATTGGGATCTCGGAAACTAGAAGAGATACAAGGTCGGTTAAATGGAGGCAAAGTTGCGCAATTTGATGCTGATCAAAATTCCACCTCAAAAGTTAAAAATTCCGAATACTTCCGAAGATATTTAAAAAAACCGAATATTCGCGATTTAATTTTTATTTTTTTATGACTCTATTTGAATAGATATAGCAAAATAAATTTCATATACTTTTTCTGTTCTACAAGATGCTGTTATCAGATTTTCAAACCGACGTTTCGTCTTTGAGCTGTCATAATCAACTTTGTTTTTTTTTTTAAATACGGCCCTGGGTTTTTTTTTATTACGGACTTAAAGAGCTTCCAATGCCCCAAAACGAATGATGTATCGCACTTATTCGAAAAAAACATTTTAATGATTTCCTGGTAAAATCTTACCAAAAATATGTTTTCTGTCTCTCTCTCTAACACATGAGTTCTTATGGGAAATGCCATTAATATGAATTTTTCAAATAGGTGCGATTCATCATTGGCTTTGGGGCTTTAGATGCTCTTAAAATCTGTAATAAAATTAACAGAGCCGTATTTTAAAAAACAAAGTTGATGATGGCAGCTCAAGGATGAAACGTCGGTTTGAAAATCAGATAGATAAAACCATCTTGTAGATCAGAAGAAGTAGCAATAAGAATGTAAAATTTATTTTGTTATATCTATTCAAATAGAGTCATAAAAAATTTAAATGAAATCGCGAATATTCGGTTTTTTCCAAAAATCTTCTTAAGTGTTCGGAATTTTTAAACTTTTCAGATGGCAATTTGATCAGCATCAAATTGCACAACTTTTCTTCCATTTAACCGACCTCGTATCCCTTCTAGTTTCCTAGATCCCAATGAGGAGGCTCGATTTTGGGACACCCTGTACATATACAATTAATACATTATATAAATCACTTAATATATTCTATTTTGTCTGCCCTATCTTTTTTATATTTTTCTTTTCTAAAGTGGCTAATTATTAACCTCATTACCTCCCCCACATCGTAGAACCACGCTTGCTTAAATTAGATAGGTAAAGTGGTACCTATTGCAATATTTAAAATAATTGGAAACTTGCAGTCAATATATATCACTTTATTACTTTAATGACATGGATAATATATTATTTACTTTACTTTACCTTCTAAATAATAGACAACTTAAATGAATAGGTAACTATTAGATTTACAAAAAATGAGCATTACTGCAAAAAGTAGGTACCAAAATTGTCTTTACCCGTCTCTCTATTTCAAACCATTTTACTACTTATTCAACCTTAAAATAAGTACTTTTACAAACTAGAGGTAATTTGTTTTAAGTAATAAATGCATTGAAAATATCATAAAAAGTTAATCGATATTCCTTGCATCCTTTCATTAGAAAAAACATTAGAGATTGTTATTGCATTTTTTTTTTAAATATTAACAAAATTAAAGTATTTTTTTCATTACATAATATCATTTAATGGATTATTTCAATAGTATACAGCTCGGAAGAAGTTGGGAAAATTATACCTATTTTTATGTTACCTTAAAAAAAATAACTTCGTAATGATCTTGAAGTCGAGATATAATTTAAGAGTAGAAACTTATACTAACGATACTAACCCAACTATCATAAAAATAGACGTTAATCAAAACCAGAATTATATTTTTGATTTAATAAGTAAATCGTTTAAACTTATTTTTTATTTTAAAATTGTTAAATAATTAAAATATATAAAATAAAATTAGTTTACATTTTCACGTGTTTTTCTTTTATGAAATATTTAATTATAATCCCCCCCATGCAAAAAAAAAGAGACTGACTGCTTGAATAAAGAAAACAATTACATATTACCCTAAAGTACCTACTAGTTTTTATTGAATATAAAAATTATCTATTTAAATTTTACTTAATTTCCCTAATAGTTTTACAAAACGTTATTTTTAAAATTGTCTAATTTCTTATGGAGGATCTTTTGTCCAATTTTTTTTGGAATTGCCTGTTTTCTTTGTTTAATTCGTTCAAATTGATGCTCTTTTGGGCCAATCTAATCTAATCGAAATAGTGTGACATATATGGTGCAATCTCGAATTGTTCTTAAATGGCAACCCTCATATATTCACACCTTCATATTTTTGAGCATATTTTAAAAGTATAGAGTTATAAGCTCCAAGACCAACTGTGGTACAGGAACCGCTGTATGGAATAAAAATGGTAAGGTAAGGGAGAGCTTATTACACTGATCTGGACACCTGGACACAGGGTTCGACAAAATCATGATTTTTTTTAGAGCTTGAGAAAATAAACTCACTCGTAGCTAGATACCTAGACAAAGGGTTTGACAAAATCATAATTTTTTAGAAAAAATCAAAAATCAATGATTTTTATTAAAAGAATCATGACTTTTTTCATTTTTTTACATTTAAATTTCAACGAACCTTTTTTACTGCAACTTCCAATTTGCAAGTACATTGTATACCTACATACATTATGAATATCGTTGGGAAATTGTAAAGAAACACTGCAAAATAGCTGAGATCACTCGCAATTTAATTTCAGCTTGTACATATATATTATGACAACATTTGTTACCACTATCGGACAAGTGTGATACATCTTTGGATTTGGGAGATCAAAGGCTTTTAAAAAAATAGATAAAAAATCCAGGTTCGTATTTAAAAAAATGAAGTTGATGAAGGGGGCCCGAAAGCGAAACGACGGATTTAGAATTTGATACAGCCATCTTGCAGAGGAGAAAAAGTGGCAATAATAATGTGACATTTATTTAACTTTATCTCTTCAAACAAAGGCAGGAAAAAATAAAAATAAAATACCTGATTTTCGGTTTTTTTCCGGATATCTCCGAAAGTAGACGGAATTTTCTAAATTTCTCGACGGCATGTCAATCGCCCTTAAATTGCGCAACTTTGCTTTAATTTAACCTACGCTCTATCTCTTATAGTTACCGAGATAGCAATGGTAATGCATCGAATTTATAACACCCTGTATATATATATATTTTTTTTTATTACGCATGCATCATAATCAACGATTATCGCACGCTGCAGCGTGCTTAAAATGATGTTTATGATGCGCCTACTTTTTTAAAGTTTGCTATAGAACCATTTGATCATGTCAAATGTGACAGATTAATATATTCGTCAATATATCCCTTAAGTTTATTATTTAAAATATTTTTGAGATTATGATGCATTCGTAATAAAAAATAGCGTATGATATACGTGTATAAGATGCCTTTAAAGCCCTTGCGACTTGCAAATATGTCGAGCGTGCTTTAAAGGCCCTCTTATACACTTACATCATAATAGACTATTAATTGTGATGTGAAATCGTTTGTAACAGATAATGCAGCAAACATGGCACTAATGAGAAAATCGATCAAAAGTAAATTAAATGAAAATGGTTTAGTCCTAATTTATGGATAATCAGCTCACCTTCTAAACTTCCTCTGTAAGGATTTGGAAATAAAACATTATCAAAGAACATGTTACACAAATTATTAGGTATTTCAGGAATAATCACCTAGTTAGGGCAAAATATAACCAAGTTGACGAAAAAGTATCGATTCTTCAGAGTGATGTGAGGTGGAACAGTATGGCAGATTGTTTAGTCAATAGTATGTGTAAGTCAATGGGAAAACTGTTGAAAGTATGCGATGAGAATAAAGAGGACGTTGACTCCATAGTGTTTCAAAAAGTATCAAACATTGGTCTCAAATGATCTGCTGAAGAATACCTTGGCATTATAAAACCCATAACTGTAGCACTCAATAAATTATAAAAAAAATGCGTTTTTATCTGACGCAGTAAAAATATGGAATTAGAGGAAGAATTCGAGAAAGAAAGAAATGCTTTTGAAAAACGATATAAACAAGCACTTACGCCTTACCATGTTGTAGCTTATATTTTGGATGTAACTGAAACCAAATTTAAATTTACCGCGGTAGAGAAAAGGTCATGAATTAAGTATTATGAAGAAAATGTTTGAATATACTGGATTACTACCGCTTCTTATAAAACGTGAAGCAAATGGAACATTTTTCAGCACTTATATTTTCGGAGGAGATGCTATGCTTTGCAAAGATGGATTTAGCAAAAAAAATTGAGCAGCTTCTTCCCATATTGAAGCAGTTTTTTTGTGCTATCAGCTTCAGTAGCAAGAACTTTTGCTACATTTGGAGTCGTCCACTCAAATTAATAAAATAAATTAGAAGTGGAAAGGCAGGAAATTCAGTGTTCCTCCACAAATATTACAATGAAGATAAATGTTAATTTTCTTAACATCTCTTTGCAGTAAAATAGCTCTTGCTTAGGTTTGCCAAAAATATTATTATTTTATTTATATTTTCTATTTTCCAATAAATAAGAATATTACTGTTTTATCTACATTTTCTATTTCCAATAAATAGCATTTTAATTTTCAGAATTTTCTTTTGATTTAAATCATCGATTAAAATAAAAAGTCACTTGATTAAAATCACCGATTTAAATAATTTGATTTAACCCTGCCTGGACATAAAAGATATGCAAAGCAGATCTCTAGGCCCAGAACTAGTACTGGGAATAGCTTACCTTACAACACAGCTAAAGAAGCTCTCTTCAGATGGACACAACAGCAACAGCAAACAGAGAGAGGTACCGGGCCTAACACATTCAAAGATGGCAGTGAATCTGCCATCAGGAGTGAGAACTATAGAACTATTTCAAAATGGCCGACATGCGACAGCAGGTACAGGCTATAGTCAGCTTGTACACTGGTCATTATCGGCTAAGAAGCCACTCGGGCAAAAACGGGCTTATCGAAGAAACGGAATGCCGCTTGTGCTTGGAGGATGACGAAACAATGGAACATGTTCTATGCTCCAGTCCAGCAATGGAAATAACAAACAAACAGTGTTTGGCAATTCTCAGATGATACATACTTATGAATTTGAAATCCACCCCAGAAAGTAAATCGATTTCATGAAAAGGATCGAGCTTCTGGACTAGTAGAAACCACAGCTGTGAGCCACACCAGACCAAGGGTCGCAGTGGAGGGCCCCATCTGGACCACTTACGTGTACAAAATGCGAAAAAAATTCATGTGTGCAGTTCACAAGCGGTAAAAGTGAAATCTTCATAAAACTAAACTAAGCGGATATCCATCCAATTAATAACCATGTTCGACGTTGCTTAACTTCAGTGATCTGATGAGAACTACCTTTTACTTTTTTAGTGTCGCTTTTTCGTTTCCGTTTCATCGAATCTCAAATAACATCGGCGGAAATTTTCACTTCAAGTAAAAGTACACGCATTTTGGAAAAAACGATTTTCGAAATTAATTTTAAGTGTTTCACTCAAATGGCAATTTTTCTATTTGCTTTTTCAGCATCCGAAAAACAAGAAAATATTTTTTTTTTAGAGGAAGCAGTTTCTTTTATCCAAATTGTTGTCATCTGTCAATTTTACAGATACGACGCCATTTTGGATATTTCTTAAATGGCAATCCATATTATATACTTTGGCCATTCGATAAGTATTTCTGAGCTGATTTCAGAGTTGCAGGTACTTTAGAATAACCGTTTTCAATATTCAGGTTATAAAATATTTTCGATTGCGAAAAATCATTTTAAGCGTCTCACTCAACTGGCAATTTTCCATTTATTTTTCCAAAAAAAAAAAGACGAAAAACGGGTACTTATCTAGATTTTTTTGGAGGAGATCAATTCTGATATTCAAAATATTATCAGTTGTCAATTTAAAATTGGATTTTTCCAACCTAAGTACTTAGGTATATATATTTACTCCCCGTTCTATAGATATTTCTAAGCCGATTTCAAAAACATAAAGTTGTAGGCCTTTTATGATAACCATTTTCAATATTACCAAACTTTCAATAAAAAGTGGATTTCCACCAAGTAAAAGCCAATTCAAATAAAAATATATATTTATGAATAATGTTTCAAAATTATTAAGCATTGTGTGAGAGTGTTCCATCCTGTTTGAATATAATGAATGGACTTAGATTTGATTATGTACAATATTCAAGATATTATATTTAATATTTTTAAAGGTTGATGCTAAAATATTGGTCGAACAATATTGATGTTTATAGCTCCAAGCCAAAGGTGTACTTCAAAATATTTTTCAATATTCAGCGCTCGAATTGCAAAAAAGAAACATCAATATTCCCATAGCAAAACCGCATATCAAAAAAATTGGGTGTGATTTTAAGTGATTTTAACACTTAAAATCGATTTAAAAATATAAACTTGCGTTGAGAAGCAGATGGAAGATGTAGCTTTCCACCACTGCTGGGCCAAAATCCTAACTGGGAAAAAATTTGGAAATTAAAGCTTCTCAAAAATCGTAGTTTTGTCAAGTGTCCAGGTGTTCTACACCATTTTTAATTTGATTTATATTTAAAGAAAAGAAAGTGTAATATATTATTTTATTAAGTACATTAAAAGAAGGCAATTGTCCTGGATTTTTTTTTACATTAAAATGAATCTGATATTTTTATTTTCCGCTAAAGATATGCTAGCATAATACATTAACATAATGATTATTATTATTATTTGCCAATAAGGCATTTTATTTTGTCAAACAAATCAATGAAGTACTCACCTAAAAATGTGTTTAGAATGGATTTTGTGTTGCTTATTGGCATTAATCCATAACACTAAGATAACTATTGTTATTAGAAACACTGTAATTGGCAAAAACCTCTTGCATCTTCTGAGGGGTCCTGTCAGCATTTTACTGCAAGCAAACGTAACTTTTCAATTCCGCCAAAAATAATGAAGATATAATATAATATATATTGAACTTCTGACCCCTAGTAGATTGAGATAATACATGTAATTGATGATCATAATAAATCTGTTTTCGTGTAGGATTCTTATCGATGTCTACTCCTGTTTTTTTTTTAAACTATAATTAATTTGTGACACTCCCTCGTATAGTAGTACTATAAGCAAACGCAGTACCTACTCTACGAAGCGAAAGTATTAAGTTTAAGCCACTTCGTAAAGATGTCGCCAGAAGACAAGAACAGTATTCATTCATTCAAGGTGGCAGCCAACAATAGGCACTCTTAGACAACACATATCAATATCTTTGAAGTAATTTGGTGAAAACCAAAATAATTTATAAAGAAAATCCAATATAAAGTAAATTAATTAATAAATGTAGTACTTACAATAAAATTATACAATGAATCCATGTTGAAAGGAAAACATCACGCACTACATTAGATCGTTGACCTCTTCGGTCGTACCTCGACCACTGCTGCTCATTCTAAAACACGCTTAACATCATTGAAAAGAATCCGTCTTCCAAGTTCCCACCACTTTCGTTTAATAACTTCTAATTATTACTGTACTATAATATCAGAACTTAATTATATATTTCCCCTCGGCAAGTTTCCTGAGTAATAGGTATAATGTATTAATTTATTTTGTGGCTTCGGAATATTGACCGAAATAACCTCTTCAGGATACTTACTAGCACGATATCTTGAGGTTCTTATATTAAGAAGACTATAGCAATTACCTACTTTGAATTCGGTCTTTACAGAGGTCTGTTTCAAAAAGAGTTATTTCAATAATTATTAGAAATTAATTTTTTAAAATTTTAAAAATGATTGCTCATACAAGTTCATATAAGAAAATAATCAGTGCAGACTTATTCTTAATAATTTAGTGTTAAAGGAGGATATAGTTTTATCAGAAATACATTCTGATTAAATATGTGGATTTTACAGATTATCTAAAGAATAAAATTTAAAAAAAAGGCATAAAAATATCTTCGCTGCTAATAATTGCTAAAATTTTGTTGTGAACCTGAAGAGCTAGAGATCAAGTAACATAATGCAGCATATACTTATATCGCATAGAGAGACTAGAGGCAAGATATGACAATATTCAAAGTATCTTGAACTACCGGTATTATGCCGGGCGGCCGCCGCCGATGAGCTGGATGACGCCGCAAGGTGGATAGGTTCATCGATGACCGGGACTTTCGCAAGCATATAAAGAGGCCCGGAGGCAGTACAAAAAAGAGCTGAGAGGGTCGCGAAGGAGTGCCTGGAGGGTCTAATGTGGCGGGGTGTCCCAAGCCCCCAAGCTGTTCGGTTCTGCATGGTGCTGTCAAGGAACCCACTCGTAAAATTGGACAGTGTCCGTAAGCCAGATGGAGGGTATACGTCGTTACCGGCGGATACTCTGCACCAGCTACTGGCGACACACTTCCCAGGCTCAACAAGGGTGGGTCGGGAAGATGGGGGTGGGGCCGTGTTCAACATTAGGGCTGACTATGGCATTGCCAAAAAGATGGCCTCCTACAATATACTAAGGTGGGCAGTCGAGATATCCTCAAAATGGTAGCCAGAATTTAATTCCATTCCAAAATTCAGTACGATATTTTATAAAAATATTGTATGATCGGCTAGCATTTACAGGTGATTTAAATAAACCACCTGAGGACGCATTTTAACGACGTGGTTTAAGAGCTGCCTAACAAATAATTGTCCGGAAGACTGCGATTTTAGTAAATCCCGAATTTCAAATTCAACAAATTTTGGTTGGGATTTGAAAGATAATGTTCTTATTATATCTGTATTGATGACGATATGTATTCACCCAAATATAAAATTTGAAAACGTGTGCGCAAATGTAAATGTAAGAATAATTGTATTGGAAACTGTAGTTGTTTAAAAGCAGGATTCGACTGCATAATAGGTTGCTATTGTAAAGGCGAATGTTCTTTAAATGAACCTTGATATTTTTATTTTACTGTTAACTAAGTCTTGCTAACCCTAAGGGTTTATTAGTTATTAGAAACTAGCAAGTAAAAATTGCAGCTAGTTGATTAGAAAAATATATATAATTT